>KK121532.1:409366-431649 GCA_000611955.2 Stegodyphus mimosarum
GGGCTCCAGCACTTCTAAATTTAGAAATTAAGCCCTGGTTCTAACACAGATATTTTGACTAAAAAACTGGATTTTTACTGAATGACACACCGATATTTCTCCATATTTCACTTCTAATACTCAAATTATGCCTAAATATTAATTTTTATTAAATTTGGTGAGAAACTTTTAGAAAAATTTAAATATTTATCTTGGAGCCCTTTTTTCAGTTTGTGTCAAGAATAATTCACTTGGCGAAATTCTTAATTTGTGGTAACCTACTCTTCTTTCCCTTTCATTGTGCACAAGTGGAAAAGAAAAATACATCGTTCAGTCTTTCAAATAATTTTAACAAAGTGCGTAAACTACATTTGGCGTTATTATCACTTATTACAAATATGCCAAATCTCAAAACGTTCCAATATATAAATTCAAATTTTGAATAGAAAAACTATAAATAACTACGAAATACAAATAAATCTATATAATAAATTTTAGGAAATTTTTAATGAAAAACTCTAATTTTTTGCAAGTGTAACTAGAAATACATCTACTTTAATGGCGATGATAAAAATTTTATAGGTTTACAATTCAAATTTTTTTTCGAAAAATTTATAAAAATTACTAAAATATACAAATTTTAAAATCAAATCAGAAAACAACTGTGAATTTTATTTGGAGTGAACCTAAATTTAGAACTGTGAAAGAAGGAATCAAGTAAGTTTAATAAAAAAAATGATATTATTAAATATATACCAAATTTAATTAGCACTGATGTGCTAAAATTTTGGGAACTAATTTTTTAAAAACTACTTTTGCGATTTTTACAAAACTTGGCACTTCGGCATAATTTGAGTTGTAGAATCGATATATGGAAAACAAACCATATGTCATTTCAGAAAAAGTACGATTTTAAGTCAGAATATCTGTGTTAAAGCAACATTATATATAAATTTAATTTACATCTTAAGTCATGCTTTCAAGACATGAAAAATGCAAGTTAAATTTTATCAGTCGGTCCAGTAGAATGGTAGATATAGAGTGGTCCCTTTTATTGTGCTAAAGGTGTACATATAGTATATATATTTAATTGTACAGGGTGTTCCACTCAAAAGGGGTCCCATGAAAAGTGAGATAAAAAATCTTATAAGAAGAAATTAAACCACATTTTTACATGTCACGCCTTTCATTTGAGAAACGAAAGTATACTATAAGAGGTGCTGGAAGTTATAAGGTATTTCCCTGCCTTCTTAGCATGCCTTCATGACGTAGAGGTCAGCACACTTGGTCAGCACAGCTTCACTTCTCTTGCTTCAAAAAATTCCTAATGTCTTTACAGTGGTGCCCAAACTAAAAAAAGGGTTGTGGATGATGATTCTCCACCACCAGGATTTGGCAACTAGGTCCTCTGATCTCCAGTCATCCTTTAAAAGGGGGAGTATATAAGGTATTTCTCCTGCTTTCTTAGCATGCCTTTGTGGTGTAGAGGTCAGCACATTCAGTGTGCATTTGAGAGGTCCGTTGTTCGAGCCCCGGCGAGCGCATTGCTCATTTTTTTCTCTTGCTTTAAAAAAATCCTAATGCCTCTACAAAGTGATCTACTCCACACCTGTATACACAGTTCAACATAACACTGCATTTCCGTATATGTTGTTGCCACAGTGCACATGGTATAGTGATGAAGCATGGTTCCACTTATTAGACACATTAACTAACAAAACACATGTTTATCATATAGTGACAAACAGCCTGCAGTCATCAAGGAACTCCTTCATTCACAGAAGATGGGTGTATTCTGTGCATTTTCATGGCAGTGCATCATCGGACCATTTTTTTTACACTAATCTCACCAGTGAAGTATACCAGGTGCTGTTTCATGAATTTATGAACCAGTTGGATGATCAGAAGCTGACACTTGGATCACAAACCTGTACTAACAAAGTGGGCCAACATGCCACATACCTATAGCGAGTATGACTGCGGTGGAATCATCTTTCCAAACCTGACGCCCTTAATTTTTTTATGTGAGGTCACCTTAAAGGTAATGCATGCAAACACAAACCACACACCATGGACACTTTATGTCAGAACATCCACCATATAATCCAGGCAGTGATACACAATACTCTGGCAGCAACATACGCAAACATACAGTATCATGTTGAACTGTGTGTACAGATGGGAAGAGATCACTTCCAGCATCTATTGTAAAGCACTTTCATTTATCAAACATAAAGGTATGTCATGTAAAAATTTAGTTTCATTTCTTCTACCACACTTTTCTCTGGGACCCTTTCAAGTGGGACACCCTATATCTACTCTATTACTTGTAAAATTTGTAGTTTAATTTACACAGGACAAACAAAAAGCAATCTAAATATAAGAAAAAACAACTACATGTTTCATATTAAAAAAAATTCTCTCAGTTTTTCTAACTCCACCTAGGCAACAAAAGAACTAGATCAGTGATTCTCAACTGGTTGTACATGTACCAGTAAGTACGTAAGAGATACGTAAGAGAAAAATAAGTGGTACAAAAAGAAATAAAGTATTTTTAACTATTAAATTCAAAAAATTAAATACCTCAACTCCTTGTTTACTTTTTTTTTGTCTTTAACACTAGTAAATTTATGAAATCTGAGTTTAATTCAAGGTCAATAGCTGCTCACAGAATTTAGCAAAATAATTCGTTTTTATTTTCACAAATATTCTTTTAGCCTGAATGTCTTATTTAAAGGGAAATAAAAATAAATTCCTACAAAAAGATAATAGTACTCATTAATTCTTTTTACAGCTGATTTATTAGCATGTCTTCACTTTGTGTCACCACCATTTCCAGATTCATATCTCTCTATTTTCAATTAGAAAAATTTTTTTATTTTTATTTTGCTGTCTCTAACAGCAGGTATTTTGTCTTCTTGTTGCTTTGTATTGCTTATTTCTCTATGCGATTTAAAAATATCGTCATTTTTTTTAAGAACCTGTAATATACTGTGAATTTAAACATTTATGAAAAAATAATAAAACAAACCTAGATTTTCAAAATGGAAAGAATTAACTAAGCGGAAAAGTGACAATTCATAGGTGATGGATCTAGGGCAATCTACTAGCATTAAGAATACTGAAGGGAACAGAAAAATTGTTTGGAAAATATAATGAAAGTTGTTTATCATTTGGGTTTATTGGAAGGAGATGGAATGGACCCCCAACTTCAATGTATTGTTTATGATGAACTATTATCCAATCAAAGTAAGAAACCATCGCTTCTTAAAAGAAATCTTGAATCTAAGTATGCCAGTTTAAAGGATAAATCAGAAGAATATTTTAAGAGGAAATTATCGCAGTTCAAAAATAGTAAACAAGTAATGAAAGGTTTTGTTACTTCAAGCAAAAAAGCTTTATAAGCTAGTAAACCTAAAAATTGCAACACTGAGCAGGCTCACACTATTGGAGAAAACCTTATATTGCCAGTAGCTAAAGATATCATTTTATCATTATTCAGGGGAAAAGGCGGCTGATGAACTTAATAATACTATGTTATCAAAGGATACAATAATCGACGAATTCATGAAATTACAAATTCCATAAAAGAGACACTTATTCAAAAAATAAAATACAGTGAGTATTTCGCATTGCAATTGGATGAAAGTATTGATATAACAAACTTTGTTCAAATAGATGCTAAATGAATTGCCAAAGAGTATTTATTTTGTGAATCTCTTCATGATAGAGCAACTGCAAATGAAATTTTCAAAGTAATTGACAATTTTATGTCTGAGAATGATATTCCTTGGAATAAGTGCATTGCCGTACGCAGTGATGGAGCTCGGGCTTTAACAGGAAAACATTCCAGTGTTATTTCTCAAATAAAGACAGTCACACCTGAAATTAAATTTACTTATTGCTCCATTCATTGTAAAGCTTTGGTAGACAAAACAATCCCCAAAAACCTGAAAATAGTTTTGAATTAAGCTGTGAAAATTGTTAATTTTATTAAAACCCAAACTTTACATTCAAGAATATTTACGATTTTATGCCAAGAGATAAGGCGCTGAACATGAAACATTTTTGTTACATTCCAAAGTAAGGTGGTATTCAAAGGCAAAGTTCTAAATCGTCTTTTTGAACTTCGATCAGAAATACAAATTTCCCTCTGTGATACAAAATTTGAATTGCAAAAATGCTTATTTAATGAATTATATTTGGCAAATTTAAAATATTTAACTGATATTTTTTGGAAAGTTAAATGAATTTAATTTAGGATTACAAGGACAAATTTGTTTACCATTAGAGATAAAATAAATGCAATGATAAAAAAATAACTTGAGCTAATCAAAGAATTAGATAATAATATTTTAAGCTTTTTACCACTTTTAGACAGTTTTCTAATCGAATATAATTTTAACAATAAAAGAAAAATTAACATCCAACATTAAAAGTCACAGTTTTTCATTGATAAGTAATTTCAACATGTATTTTCCCAAGGATTATGAAAACGAAAATTGGACTAGAAATCCATTTTGTTCTAATGTACCAGAAATTTTATCTTGTGAAGAGACAGAACAATTGATAAAAAATTTCCTGAGATCATACTCTAATTGAAGATTTCAAAATAACACACTTGTTAACTTTTGGCTGAATTGAAAAAAAGAAGTTAAAGGCATTTCAAATAAAGCTATTAAATTTTTATTGCCTTTTTGCAGAACTTATTTGTGTGAACAAGAATTTCCTTCCATGTTATATTTGAAAAATAAATACAGAAGAAAATTAAAAGTGGATCCTAATTTACAGTTAAAACTAGGTTAAAAATATTATCATTACAAAGCAATATATTATCAAAATCAATTAATAACAAGAAACAAACAAATAAATGAAATACAAACCTGAAAGCTTTCAGATTTTACATTACGACCAAAGGGGTATTTTTTTAATGTTTTGTGTGCTACCTTTATTTATTAAATATCATGTTCTTTGCACTTAAACCATAAAATTCTGTTCAACAGCAATATCACAAAATGGTTTTAAAATGAGCATATCTTTAGAATTTCCAATACACAGTCTTGCGCACTGGAGTTTTTTTTTTTTTTTAAACAGTGTTGCCATTGCTCGCTTTGAAATCGTTGAGTTTGTTAATAAATAATTCGTTAAAGTGTTACAAAATACGGAATCGATAATAAAACAAATTCCAAATTGGGGCTTTCAGATAACAATATTCAGTGGAAGATTATGTTATTCAAAATTTGATGTCTCTAGGTACCACTGTTTTATCACAGTGCGAGAAATATACATATATTTATGCATATTCTTCATTCTGTAATTTCTTTAATACAAGGCTTTAATATTTGGTGGCAACAATCTGAAAAGTGAATCAACATTTATAGTGAATCAACACAAAATGTCAAAACGAAATTAATAGTCCTTACGGGCAAATTGCCCCTTTGGACTAAATGAAATATACTGTACACTATATCACTTCATATACTGTACTGTTAATTCAAGAATGCAGAATTTACTGTCTAAAATTTCTGCTTTCTTATTAATGAATAAGACAACACAACTTTTCTTAAGTTTAGAGAGCCAATAGCATCACTACTCTTACACCTTGAAAGCAATTGTAATATTAATAAAATATTTCTGAATATGTAAGACGTGGCATTATCATTGAAAATACTTATGTTGTAGCTTGCTGCTGGTTTATGAGTGTACTAACATTCCACGGAGCTGCACTATTCTATTCTGCGGATCAAAAATCTAAGACCATTTTCACTTCCTTCCTCTTCTTCTGAAGTTACTTCTTCCACAGTCTAGCTTTCTTGCTGCTTTTTAGTTTTTCTTCACTCAGTACATTTTTATGATCCTTTAGGCTTTGTTCAACCTATGGTATTTAGGTCATAAGAAGTTCAATGCTAGGCAACTAGACTTTGCTATGTCCCAAAAAAAAAAAAAAAAAAGTTTAAGGATTTTGCTAAATGTTCTAACTTTTCAATTCTGTGCCAACTTGAACTGACCATTAATAGTGAAGCAAACATGAGCTATCATTCAGTCAACAGTTTTGCTGATTCAGCTGTACACTGTTACATGCATAACTTCCCTGATTGTCTACATCTTAAACCCTGTTGCATGGGTGTGAACAAACTTATTTCACATTTTAAGCCACAAAGCTGTGTGACTGAAAAGCCTTGATATGAATGAAGCCTTGGTAACTCCTATACAACTCCATTGTTAACTTCCAAGCCAATTTTGCTTATAGACACAATCATAGACAACCAAAGTCCTTGCTTGCAACACTGCATATCTATCCATAATTTTCTCTCAGCCCAAATTTATATAGGTAACTTGCTGTCTGGCTTTGACAATGGAGAATATTAAAACGATGCTTTCAGAAGTCTCTGAGTTTTAGTTGTGTCAAAGCTTACCTCAAAATACCTCAAATCATTTGTTGCCAAGTTATGTATTCATGAAAGACACTGCTCATCATTTATGACATATTTTGTTCAGAGAATTTATTCATGATCAGAGCTCTTCTACTATATATTATTAAGCTGATGGCACATGAATTTTACATGAAGTGATTTGGATTACACAAATTTTTAAGCATTTCCTATTTTTTAAACTGTTTAACTGCCTAATTTTTTCTATTTTTGTTACTTTTTTTATTTTTACAGTTGTTGCTGTATCTCTGTAAAGGCTGCTTATTAAAGGTAAATGATGTGGGTTTTGACTAATTTTTTTAGCAAGTATAAGAAAAGGTGAGATTGGGTAATAAGGACTTTATACAACTTGCATGTGATATATACCAAACTAAATTAATGGTATTGAATCCATTAAGAATTAAATATAAATTATACCAAAACAATTAAATCATCCTACCTTGTATAAACATTTAACACAATTTATCTGAATATCTTTAAGAAAATAACATCTGTATCCTGAAAGGTGCTAAAATTATTAACTAGCATATTTCAAGATAGAAGTCTAGGTACAAACCGGTAGATGCTTATCTAATTATAATTTAGAAAATATATTATTCTCAGATGCTTTCTCAGGAATTTGTGAATTTGGGAGGAGAATCCTTTAATGACTGCATGGTCAAGGAATATTTTGAGGTACAATTTAGAAAACATGATCAGCTTATTTATTTATTTAATCATGATCAATTTCTTTTAGAAAAGTTTATTATTCTTTAAAATAAGCATAATATGCACAAAAAGTAAATGCGAAATCATGAAATCAAAATTTATATTGACATAATTACTTTATATTTTATTTTTTCTATGTTTGTAATATACAAAAAAAGATATGACATGGATTTTTTTTTTTTATTTCTCACTGGCCACTTATTTTATGTTTGTGACATGTAGATTTAATTTATATTTAACATTACTATTAAAAAAAAAAACTCGTACAGACTTTCGCAAGTTTTTCCATGTTAAAATTTGATATGCAATGAGTGAAAGTATTAATTTATTTTCAAACTACATTTTAAATGGTCTTTGGTGTTACTTCTTATGAATTATGCGAAAAAAAGACAGAAAGAATCACCTTTTTTGGAGCTTTCCATGGTTCATAGATATATTCAGGAGGAAACCTTTTTAAAACTGGTATGTATTTTCTGTAAAAGAAAAACTTTTATCAGTAAAACTTCATGCTACTGAAATCTTTAATAAGCTTTAGATTAAGTAACAATTAAATTACCAATCATAAACTAGTTTCTCAGAAAGCAGTTTATTGTGCACATTAAAAACATCTAAAATATTTGAGCTTTTCACTTAAAATGAATTTTAACTTGAATATTTTCACTGCTTTGTAAAGACAGAGTATGGAATAACATTTCATTTACAATTTTAGAAAATAGTGAATTAAAAAAAGTACAAATAATTACAAAATATGCAAAATTAACTAAAACAAACATGGTGAATCCTCTGTAAGAAGGAAAGCTGTCAGACCTCCTAATAACAATCACCACAAAATTTAGTGTGCTCAAACAGTAAAAAAAAACAACAGGTGCACTGTGTGACATTTTAGAAATGCTGCAATGCCCAGAACACAGCATATTTAGTGAAGCACGAACTTGCAATACCTGCAGTCATAGATTCAGAAATATAATACATCTGTAAAGTTTAAATATTCTGCTGAATATTACATAGGTCAAGCACAATGAAGTTTATGTCTAAAGCAGAAGGTTGACATAGTGAAGGAAATATGTGCTGGGTTTAAAACTAATACAGCTGTTTCTTTGACACACTTCTTTAAATGCCAATAGTGAGCTATTCAGCTCCATGTTAAGCATCTTCTACAATTTAATTTATATATACTGGTGAGCCCATGCTACTTGTTCCATTGTACCACTTATCTCAAAAGCAGTTACAATTTGTCACACTTTATTTGGTGTAATCTTGTACACTGTTCATCAGTTCATCACACTATTCAAGTCCCCTGATTTTCCCCTATGGTCTATTGTGTCTTTGATAATTTGAAAAGAGCTTTTTCTAAGCACAAACCCATCACAACTGATGGACTCTGGAAAGTACAGGAGGAGAAATGTTAATCAATACTCCTCGAAAGTTTACAAAAGCCTTTCTATCATGGAAATCACAATGTAGACTTATAGTCTAGAAAAAAGGCTATCAGAATGAACACTTAAAAAAAATACACTTTACATTCTAAAAGTTAAATTAAATAGCCCCAGAATCATTTTAAAAATGTGTAAAAACCTTCTGCAGGTAATTTACAAGGTGATGCACAATGGACACATTGATTCTTCTGTGTAGTGATATTTAAACTTAATGAGATTTCTCATAGTGATTAGTATTCATTAGTTGTGACTCAGGCATTACTTAAGTTAAGGACAAAAGCAGTGGTTAACTGGTAGATTCAAGAGCCAGACAAATACAATTGGAGGTCATCCAAGTACTGAATATCCCCTAAACTGTAATATACTGCTTGTAATTGCTTTTTAAACACTGACCAGTAAGCAGATAGTCTGGTCAATGGCACCCAAGCAACAACAAGAGCAATAACTGTATCCAAAGACCATTTTCTGTCATTCTCAGATCAAAGAAATGCAAAGTTGATAGTAGAGAGTTGGTTTGCAGCAATCAGGTTGCCACAAGAACTTGATTCAGCCATTTTACTGCTGTATGAAGGCTTCATGAAGTTGAACTTAATACAAGAAAGCAATGGTTGTATCCTATTCATTCCATTTTCCAAAGGAGCCGGTTTAAGCTGACATCATTATTTTGTTCAATGGAGCCAAGAGAAATAAGACTGTGTACTGTTACTGGATACTCAAATTTTTTAAGCTCACCTTAATATCAGCTAGGTTAGGTAGTAGTCCTCTTTGAGACAAATATTGAATTACTAATACAAATGTTTATTTATGTTCTTAAAAATACTGTTCACTTTTAGAGTTGATTATCTACAGGAGGTGGTCACCATGCGAAGGTTTATTCTATTTATATCATGTTCATGATTTTTTTTAACTACAAAAACACATAACCATTGGTAAATATATAACTTAAGTGGATTTTGCTGCAAATTGTACTAAATATGTTCAAATGCAATCAATTATAGCAATATTCTCTAGAGCTATCTGATGATGGAATTCTTTCCCGAAACATTTTCTAATAGAAAATGACTCACAAAGGCAGACAACCCAAAAATAACTCGGAATGAAACTATCACACTTTTGAGGCTTCAGCCACTTTGCATTTGGTCAGCTTTAAAATATCTATAGTATGTTTGACTGAAAGAACAATACACCCATATTGTTCTTCTGCTGAAAGAATTATATATAAATTATATTCTTATCTGCAGCAAACGCATACACAACTATCTACCTTAAGGAGAAAATTGACTTTGAACTGTAATGAAAATTACACATTCTAAGAAGTTAATTGCATTAGTAACTAATTAATGAGGAATTAAATAATTCATATTGGGAGGAACTAGGAACTAAATAATTCATGTGTGTAATATTAATATTTATGCAATTGTGGTTAATTTTTACATAAGCATTATATAATCTACAAAGAAACAAAAACCATTTAAACTTATCAAAGAAGCTAATTTCATTATGAAATCTGTTTTTACATTAACTTTTTATATTTTAATGGACTGAATAACTGTGTATCATAAAGAACCATTACTACACAAGTTATTTAAAGTACTGTACTTTAACCCAGTTATTGAAATTCCTCATTAAAATATGTGATTATATTTTTTAAACAAGCCCTTTTTCATTTAAAAAATATTTTTAAAACTAATAATTGCAAAATTTCTAAGTAATTTCTGTCCCAAAATCTTCAAATGTTAACACCAGTTTTACTAATAAATGTTTTTTTTTTTTTTTCCTTTTCTTTTGGCTCACACTGATATCCCTCTCATTCAATAAGTAACTCGATTATTGTTTCAAATTGTACACAAGTTGACAATTATTTAAATGCATGATATTCATTATGTATTGTTGTATCATACAATAATATACATTGTGAATGACCACTTGCTACATTTTATGGTATGTGTTAACACAACTACTCTGGCACAGTTTGGCAATTTTTTACAGATAGACAGGTGAAAGTTACTTTTTGGGTACAAACTGGTGATTTTCACAACTTTGTTTTTCACAGATTCTCAAACTATATTGTAAATCACAAACATTATTATTAAATATTTAAAAACACTTTATAAAATGCAAATTTTAATTATTAAACAGGGCTTATATAGTATAAATTTATTTTTAATACAATTGTTTTGCAATTTTAAGCTTTAATCCCCCCCACGTATACACTGCTCTGTTTTCGCTTAAAACATCAAACAACCACACAAACCTGCAATTGAACACAACTTAATATTAATAGCTAATTATAACACACATCTTAATACATTATTAATAGACTCTCTATCACATGCGTCTCAGTATTCTTTTTTTTAGCAATTTTGTGACAAAAGTACTATATTCCTACAGAGATTTTACTGCAATTTCTTCCACTGGTGGGAAATTCCCAGACAGAATATTTTAAAATTGACTCTCACGCAAAAAAAAAAAAAAAAAAAAAAAAAAAAAAAAAGAAAAAGAAAAAAAAAGAAAAAGAAAAAAAAATCATGATCAGGCGAAACCATATGCAGAACATATAGAACCATTGCTTAATCCCCGAGTAGCATGATGGGCTTCATATGGTCATGAGATTTTTTATACATATTAGCTTATAATTTTAAATATTAGCATATTAGCTTATAATATAATATATAAGTACATATTAGCTTATAATTTTAAATATTGTGATCTCTTAATTTCTTGAAGAATGTTAATTATATTATCTTAATGAATAAAAATTTACAAAAATAAAGACTAAATAAGTAATTTTAGAAACTGAACTAATAAATGCTGATTCAGAAGTCAAAACAACAAAAATCAGCGTAATATTCTCAATATTTTCACAGGACTAGTTTCCATGGTTTTTACCGAACCATCATCCTCAGCTGCGAAACCGTAAATGAAGAAGATCGGAAATACGGTTTCGCGGCTGAGGATGATGGTTCAGTAAAAACCATCGAAACTAGTCCTGTGAAAATATTGAGAATATTACGCTGATTTTTGTTGTTTTGACTTCTGAATTAGTTTCGTTCGGCGTGTTATTGTGTCTTAATTAATAAATGCTGTTTAAATGAAAATCTTCATGAGCTGATTCAAAACCCATTCCACCCATAGGGTTAATACAAACATTAAAACATGAGAAACAGATTTTGATACATAATGATCAAATGAAAACAATTAAATTCATTTAATGACCAACTACATCAAAATACCTACAACTAAGTTTAACATTAGACAAGCATTCATTTTAAGCTTTTAAACTTAAAATGAATTAAATTACCAAACTTAAATAAAAGCTTAAAAGCTCTATGCATTTCAATAGATGACATAATACAGACTACCATTGAAAATGTACAAGATGTTTTAAGTTTTATTATTATTATTATTATTATTATTGATAACAAGATTTAATTTAATATTATTTTAAAATTTAAATTGGTGCACTTTTCTTACATCCATTATGAAATTTTCTTCTGAAATAACTCATTACCTGATAAAATCACCATTCTTATCTGTCTTTTTTCCAAATGCAATTGGACTGTAAACACGGAAATATTGATGAAAGAAAGCACTACAAGAAAGCCACATCCAATTTCCAGCATTCAAACTCCAATCAGCATCCAAAAGTAACTCTTCAAAAACCTCATTAAAATAAAGAAAATTTTAAATTCTAAATTTGATACATACTACTTATTTTTATATACATTTTTTTAAGATTGTTAATACATTTAATTTTGTCGTTCTTTTTCCATTTACATAAAGTTACAGAAGACAAGAAATATATATTTATAGGTTAAATTACCTCAAACTAACCCCTTAATCAACTGCATATATTTCAATATTAATATACTGAATATTAAATTCAGAAGCATAATTCATAGTAATAAATATATAATCATGAATTTAAATTAATATGCAATAAAATTAAATATCCCAAATTTTTAATGACAGCTGACTAAAAGATGTATTAATATCTATACAAAACACTTTTATTTTTGTAATTACTGCATTTAAAATATTTTGACTCAATGAATCAAATTTCAGCTAGACATTTTGCCCTAGATTTAAAAAATGTGTCATTTATTTAGGTTTCAAAAATAAAAGTACACTGATTAATATTAGAGGCAAATTTATGTATCAACATCTGATTTCAATTTTAAATGTTGTTTTAAATTATTCACTTTTAAGATTATATATTCAAAATTTATTTAACTTTAGTTACTATCTGTGCCCTTTTTTTTTAACATTTATAGATTACTATGCTTAATACTATACATAATGGATCACTTTAAATGATTTTACATTAAATTTGTATAATCCATCCCTATATTAACAAAATAGCTTTATGCATACTCTGTGCATAAATACAAAAGTATTATAAAGGATCATAAACTATCGGCACATTTTTTTTAAATGTTATGAACAGTGTTTCAGTAAGGAATGGTATGTGTTAATAACAATGAAATCAATATTTTTATCAATATTTAATCCTATTAATGGCAAAGCTAATCTTAGAAGGCTTAATCCAACCCAGAGTATTATACAGTCAGTCTTTAATACAAAAGTGAAAGACTTTTGTGAAAACAAGATAGATATACATTAGAATTATCTAAGATACCTTCATTCCGTGAACCCATGAGACCCAGAGATCACCACGTGTCAAAAAACAGGCAACTGCATGCCTCGCCAAGTGATGAACCCATCCTTCTTGTCTTAATTGTGTCATAATAGCATCAATAAAGGGGTAACCAGTTTGAGCCTACAATATAAGAAGATAAAAT
Source organism: Stegodyphus mimosarum (assembly GCA_000611955.2). Lineage (NCBI taxonomy): Eukaryota > Metazoa > Arthropoda > Arachnida > Araneae > Eresidae > Stegodyphus > Stegodyphus mimosarum. Next base: position 422,723 of record KK121532.1, read on the forward strand.
TAGCAAAATTTACAGCAATAGTAAGAAATGTTTGGTTTGTAAGAACAATAACGATTATTTGCACTACTACATACAAAAATAAGTAACTTAAAATTTTTTATTGATAGTAATCAAATAAATACAATAGTTAAAATAATTAACTAAAGATTTAAAATTTGGTAAATACTTTTGACATGTAAGATAATATATATTTAACATGTAAAATAACATAAAAACATGGAACATTTCCTCAATTTTTACATTTTTACCCAAATTTTGGGTATTGTATTTCAACGAAAATATCCATTTTGACTGCTCTCAATTCCATTTGAACGATATTTTTGCATTACACATGTACGTATGGACAAAATAAAGAACTTTTTTTTTCCCAAAATGGATTTAAAGCATATGCAGAAGAGATCTTTTTTGTGATGTTTGTACATATGTGCGGACATATATATGCTTTTATATACCTCGCATAGCTGAAAAATGAGTAGCTTCAAACATTGAAATTTTGTATACAGGACTGCTATGACATTTAGATGTGCACCTCCCTTTTTGGTTGCAGTTGGTCGCACCAAAAGTAAATAAATATATGTATATATGCCCACTGCTACCCAGCTGAGTGAACTTTTTTATTCTTATATGTTGGTAAATTGTGGGTTTTTTTTGTTTTAAAAGGGAGTGAATTATATTGTTCTCATGTTCCAGTTCAGGTTTTTATGCCTTTAGTTAATCTGCATACAACAGTTGTAGAATTATCAACAATTTAAAAGCATTTCATTAAATTTGAAACAAAGCAAATCATTTCTTTAAATTTGAAGCTTTGTAGCATAGTGAATTAAGTCATGTTCTCCACCAACTTTAGTGCCCTTTTGCAGAGTGGAGCTAAAAGTTTTGTGCACCAAAAAATCTGTCTTTCTGCCTAATTTTAATTAACTTAAACTCTAATTTTAATTAATTTAAACTCTAATTTTAACTGCAAAAATTGTTTTTTTAACTCTATTTGGTGTTTTAAAAATTCTAATGAAGATGTTTTAGAGTTTTTATGCATTTTTCCTTGCCGCTAAGTAAGAACTAATTGATTGAATGAGAAATATATCTTTAATGAAATTCAGGGAAATAAGTTTAAATGAAATGCAGCAAAAAATGTGCATAATTTTAATAGGCCGTACACGGAAGTCATGTCGTGCCTACATCAGATTTTTAGTTTTATAAATTATTATTTCTATTAATAATCATTCTGTAATTTCTAAATAAAATGAAAAATTTCATTCGAAAGCTATTTTAATTAAGTGAAACCTTACAGTTAAATATATCAGAACTCTCAAATGCACCCATGAACTACATGCATTCCTTTATCTGATGCTTTTTATAATTATATTAAGTGAAAGATTTCAAAGATGTATTTGAAGTTTTAAAATTTTCTGTCTCTATGCCTTAATTTTTATTTCCCACAACTCTGAATACAAATCTAATTACCAAACTTAATCTTATTACATTTATGACAGTAAAATTATTACATGACATTATGAATTAAAATATAAACTATTGGGGTTTGCTATTCTCAAAATGAGTGGTTGGGTGTCTACACTGACGGCCCTATGTTAGAGAGAGCAAGCGGTGCTGGAGCAGGTATCCATAGCGAGCTTTTCAGTTTCTACTTAAAAATAAATTACTATAAAATTGTAACTTGAATAAGATATTATGAATAATTAATGGACCCTCTTACTACTGCCTACGATGGAGAAATCAAAGCCATTGTTGTGGTTATTCAACAAGCGGCCCATGGTGCCAATGTACATCAAAATGGTCCTGCCATATAGAAAAGATGGTCACTTCTAATATAAATAATGCAATGTTTTGAGTACAAATATATTATACAAATCTCCCTCTTGAAAATACAAATTACCTCCTGACTCATTCATTTTGGCTCATGCATTAATGCTAATATAACATATTATTTTTAAGCAAAATATTTTTTAAATTCATTGCTTTATTAATATTTTATATCTCTGATTTTCACTTTAGGACAAATATGTGAAAATCTCAAGATCACAGAGACTTTGTAAAATATTTTATATGGCAGTGAATTTTTTTTATTTCACAATTTCATAATTTGCATACATTATAAAATGCAACATATTAATATGATTTGCAGCATATTAATATGATTACACACAAAATGTTCATATTAATCTTCAAATGAGTAAAAAATAAAAAAAATTTTAAAAACTTGACAGAATATTTTTTTTAATTTTAAGCAATTTTTTAATTTTAGCAATTTTAAAACTGAATTTAAAATTATTTTACTAATTCTTTTATTTCCAACACCTTCCTCTCCCTCCCAATAGCGGGGCTTTAATAGTGGCCTATGCCTACTAGCGATTATAGTCATAGGCTACTACTAAAGCTGGAGGCAGTGGCAGCTTTATTATGGAGACACCTAACAGGTGGGCCACTGTTGCTTCCTATGAAGGAACAGACAATTTAGATCCATGCCTTCTCCGGGATTCAAACCCAGACCTTGGGTATGGCAGTCAGAGTAATTAACCACTTTCCCATCTGGGCTTATTTCTAGCAGGTAAATTATACAATAAAAACCTATGCATAGGAACAAGAATTTTATTACATAGGATTTATAAATAAGTAATTTAATGGATCAATAATTTTTTTAAAAATATCTACCAAATTTCTGTGCAGATTTTTTGCATCCTTATTTTAACAATATACATCAATTTAGCAATGTATGTTAAAATAACGTGGCTTATTTTAACAATACATATAGAGAGAGAAAAAAAATAGCTATGTAGTTTTGCATGTAAAACATAAGATTAAATAAACTATGCTGTGCCATCTAAATGTAGTGAAGAAGATTATCTGAGAAGAATGAAGAGACATGGTTATATCCATAGCTTCAATCTTATAACTCCTTGAAAAATACTTTTGAAAGATGGAATTCAAAGGTTTAATTCTAAATGAATGGTTGGAAATAATTATATTTAATGCTTAGGGGTAAAATACAATGGCACAGTTCAAAAATAGGGATCACGAGAGACATGAAATTTAATTTTATTAATAACAGTTGAGAAGAATTAAGGAAATCAGATTTTTCAATGCCATGGATCATTCTGACTATAATTTAATTTAGCAAAAAGCTAAAAAATAATGCTCAAGAATCTCTGTTATTGAGCAGAGATAACAATGCATCAAATCTTGAAAATTAAGAATTTATTATGATGAACAACAGAGTTAATTCTCTTGCTTAATAGTTTATCTTTGAATCTTACAGGTATAAAATTATGAGGGTACACTTTTAGCTTTTAGAAATAATTTATTTACAATCTTAGAATGTATAATCACAGAGAACTGCTATACCAGCATAGTTCTATTTTTTATATCCCCGTATCCAAAGTGTTGCCAATTACAAGTTACTAAATATTACATGTTACCATTTACAAATTATTAAATATTACATCTTCCGTTTTTTAAAGAGTTCAAAAGTTTTAACAGTCTTAAATCAATCCAAATATCTGGCCGGCTTTCTAATCACTCTCCCGCTTCTAGTTCTTAGCTCACCGTTCCTTGTTTCTGAGTTAGCAGAGTTTGGTAGTTGATCTTTTAAACTTTGCCCTTGAGAATATCTGGAATCATATCCTTTTACATCTGTTTTCTGTGTATTAACTCCTTGTTCTCTTCCTCTGATATTCTCTTCAACAGCTGAACTGTTTTCTCTAATATCTTTTCTATTTCTTCTCAATACTAATCCACCTGTTCTAAGTATATATGATCTAGGCGTCTTATGCACTTCTTCTACAACTGCTGGTTTCCAGCGATTATCTTGATATACCCGAACACAATCTCCTTTATTTAGCGATGGTAATGTTTTTGTATGACGATCATAATATGACTTCTGTTTAGTTCTTTCTTGGTTGATTTTTTCTTTTACATTTTTCACAACTTGAGGTTTAAGTAATTCTTCAGATGTAGGAAGAACCGTTCTTGTTCTTCTACTCATAAGTCGTTGAGCTGGTGATCCTAGCATCTCATTAGTTGGAGTGTTCCTATGAGCTAACAATGCTAAATAAGGATCAGCATGATCTGCTTGAGCTTTCTTTAACAATTTCTTCGCCGTTTGTACTGAACGCTCTGCTAATCCGTTCGACTGTGGATGGTATGGACTGCTTGTTATATGTTTAAATTGGTATTTCTTTGCAAATTCTGCAAATTCTTTACTTGCAAACTGAGGTCCATTATCAGATATCACTATCAATGGTATACCGTATCTTGCAAAATGAGATTTCATGTAACTGATCACTGTCTGACTTCGAGTATCCGGTAGTTTAGAGATTTCAAAAAAGTTGGAATAGTAATCTACAATTAATAAATATACATCTTTGTTAATCTCAAATAAATCTGTCGCAACTTTATACCAAGGTAAATTGGGAATTTCATGTGGTATCATAGGCTCTCTTATGTTTTTGTTCTGGTATTCATTACATATAAAACATTTTGAAATTGTATCTTCTATCTGCTTGTTCATAAGTGGCCAAAACAAAACATCTCTAGCTCTTTTCTTACATTTTTCTATACCAAAATGACCCTCATGAATTAAATTTAACATTTCCTTTTGCATAGATAAAGGAATAATTACCCTTCCTCCTTTGAAAAATAAGTCATTTTCCATTGTCAACTCATCTCTGTAGTCCCAAAATACTTTGACTTGAGGTTCTACCTGATGTTTCCTTTCTGGCCAGCCTCTCAGAATATATTTCTTTAAGCACTGTAGTGTAGCATCACATTCACTTTCTTTCTTCAATTCATAAATTTTTTCATCAGATGCTGGAATCAGTGTACAAATTTCTGTATCTTCATCATTATCTTCTGCTGTTGTATTCAAATATGCTCTACTCAAAGTGTCTGCTATTAATAAGTCTTTCCCCTTTTTGTACCGTACATCTAGATCATATTTTTGTAAATTTAACAGCATTCTTTGCAATCGCTGTGGTGCTTTAAAAAGAGGTTTCTTAGTTATGCTTTCTAATGGTCGATGATCAGTTTCAACTGTAATACGTTTGCCATATATATATTGATGAAATTTAGAACATCCAAAAGTAATAGCTAAAAGCTCTTTTTCTATTTGAGCATAATTTTTCTGACTTTTTGTTAGAGCTCTGGAAGCATAAGCAATTGGTTGGTTTTCTTGTAGTAAAACAGCACCTAATCCTTCAGAACTTGCATCTACTGAAAGAGTTACATCCTTATTAACATCATAGAATTTTAATACGGGTGCTTTTGCAATCAATTCTTTAAGTGTTTCGAAAGCTTTTTGATGCTTTTCAGTCCAGTGCCAGAGAACATTTTTCTCAAGTAACTGTCTTAATGGTGCAGTAATAGTAGTTAAGTTAGGAATAAATTTGGCTAAATAATTAATCATTCCCAAAAATCTTTGTAGCGAAGGCACATCTGTAGGTTCTGGCATTTTAACAATTGCTTCCACTTTAGAAAAATCAGGTTTTAGTCCATTTTCACTTAACTCGTGCCCTATATAATTCACACGATTAACTTTTATTTTACATTTAGCCTTATTGAACTTCAAATTATTTTTTCGTGCTCTCTGGAGTACTTTTTTAAGTCGTAACTCATGTTCCTTTTCATTAGATCCCCATATTAAGATATCATCTATAATACATTCAACGCCTTCTAGACCTTCTATTATTTGGCTTAATTTTCTTTGGCAAATTTCTGGAGCTGAACATATGCCAAAAGGTAATCTTTTGAATTTGTATCTGCCAAAAGGTGTATTGAATGTACACAAATTACTACTTTCTTCGTCAAGCTGGATTTGCCAAAAAGCACTATTAGCATCTAAAACAGAAAATAGTTTTGCGTTAGGCATTCTAGTGACAACTTCGTCAATGGTTAACATCGGATAATGTTCTCGTTTTATAGCTTTATTTAAATCTCTAGGATCTAAACATATTCTTATTTTGTTCGGTTTGACAACTGTGACCATTGAATTTACCCATTCAGTTGGTTCTCTTACTTTCTCAATAACATTTAAATTTTCCATTCTTTGTAATTCTTTCTTAACTTTATCACGTATAGCTATGGGTATTTTCCTTGGAGGATGAATGACTGGTGTTACATCTTGTTTTAACTGGATTTTATATTCTCCATTCAAACAACCTAAGCCTTCAAATACATCTTTGTATTCCTCCAGTAAGTCTTCAGTGTAAACAGACATTACTTTTTGAATCAAACCTAGTTGCAAACATGATTTTAATCCTAATATAGAAGGTACTTCTTTGTCAATAACTTGGAATTCCACAACAAAATTATTTTTTCCATATTGGCAGTTAAGTACTACTTTTCCTAAAGTATCTATTTTATTCCCAGAGAATGTAACTAATCTTTTAATTTCAGACTTTTGTATCGGAACATTCAGCAATTTCACTTTGCTTTTAGAAATAACATTGCACATTGCTCCAGTATCTATCTGCAAATTTACTTTACTTTTATTTACATTAACGTCAACAGTCCATTTCTCTTCCTTGTTATCTGAATTAAGGTTTAATGTGCCAACATAAAATTCTAACTCTTCCTCAGAGTCGTGATTTATTAATTTAATTTGTCTATCTTTTTTGTTTACCTTCACTGCTTCATTTTTTATTATATAGCTTTTACACTGATTCGCGAAATGATTTGACTTTTTACATTTATGACAGATTTTTCCATATGCTGGACACATTCGATAGTCATGAGATGTTCCACATTTAGAACAAACTTTTGTCTTTTGTTTATCGGTATTTACCTCTTTGTAGGTATTCTTATTATGTTTACTTAGTTTCTTTTTCACTAAGTTTACAGCAGTTTCCTCATCTTTTATGATTTTCATTTGATGTGCACTTATTTCAGCAGATCTGCATATATCAAGAGCTTTTTCTAATGTTAATTCTGCTTCATGTAACAATCTTGCTCTCACTACATCATCTTTAATACCACAAACAATTTTATCTTTTATTAAACTATCCGTTAACTGCGCAAACTCGCATGTTCTAGCTTTATTTCGAAGGTCAGTTACATATTCATCTATGGTTTCTGACGCGGTTTGATTTCTAGTAAAGAATAAATGTCTTTCATATGTAATATTTTTCTTAGGAATACAATATTCCGTAAATTTTGTTTTAATTTCACTTAATTTAATTTCTTTACCCTCTTCTATAGGAAATGTATTATATATTTCAAGACCACGAATTCCTATTACATGAAGAAAAGTATTAACTCTTACCTTCTCTTCTTTACTATGTAATCCACTAGCTACTTCATATATTTCAAATGACTGCAGCCATCTCTGCCAATTCGAAGCTAGATTTCCATCAAATTTCATCGGCTCTGGTGGTTTTAAACTTTCCATTTTGAAAGCAAAACACTCCTGACACCATATAAAATTATGAGGGTACACTTTTAGCTTTTAGAAATAATTTATTTACAATCTTAGAATGTATAATCACAGAGAACTGCTATACCAGCATAGTTCTATTTTTTATATCCCCGTATCCAAAGTGTTGCCAATTACAAGTTACTAAATATTACAACAGGGACTAGGATAATTCAGTTTTAGAGTACTGATACTAAGCAAAAATGAAGTATTTAACTGTCACTTACAAAGAAAATTTTTTATTTATTTTGAACACATCAGTTAAATTTAAAATACCAGATTTGACTTCGAAAAATCAGGACTTTTTTTATTACTCAAAGTACCCTGTAAGAATAAATAAATATTTTGTGCACAAATAAGGTAACTAAATCCACTTACATTTTCCCAAGCTTCAAGAAGCATTTTATTTTCTTTCCATGGAATCTGCTTACAAATAGGATTTCCTATCATCTGATCAAAACAAGGTGTAGCACTTCCAACAGTGTAAAAAAATTCTCGCCAAAAAAGCTGACCATGAAGAGAAACAGGAGGTTTGCTATAACCATGCTAAATACACAAAATTATCTGCATTTAGCTCTGTTAAAGATTTAAATGTTATCTACATTCTGAATTCCAAAGATATGAAAAAAGAAAAAGAAACTAGTACAATTTCACTTATAAAAACAACATAGCTCTTTATCTCATTAATAATGCGATAAACTTGTTTGATATTATATTTACTTTTAGTATGCCTTCTGGCATAACTTTTCTAGTCATTCAAAATAATATTTATACTTCATATTCACAGACATAAAATTTTGCTACTAAATACTGAAATAATTTTAAGTTTTGCAGTCAGAATACTTCTGCATGCCATCATTGTAATTTAGTTCATACACAAGCATATTTTCTATCTTCAGCAATTTCAGTGCAAGACAGTGTAATATTAAAAGTAACAAAATGAATGTATTAAAATCATACAACTCATACAGTAATCAAAATTTATTTCCAAAATTACACATGCAATCAATATTATTTAACATGCAAAGTTTTTTAACGTATTCATTTAATGAAATCAAATCCAAATCAAGCAAATACAGAAAATTAGGAATTCAATTAAAATATAAAAGCATGTTTTATCCAATACTTATGCAATACACAGCTTTCCAATTGGAGAATACATTATTTTTTATTGTCTGTCATTATTTATGCCTTACATATGGAATAATGGTCTTATCATACAATGCATTTTAATGAAGTGAAATTTAAAAAATTAATGCAAGAAAAAATATAAATCTCCTTATTTTCCAATTTATGATTAAAATTCTAATTTGATTCAAAGATGTTTTTTAATCAAATAATTTTAATCAGAACCTGAAATCTTTCCTTTCAAAATTGAACTTTCTATGAAATAAAGTTTATCAATTTTGGAAGGAAAATTTTAAAAATTATAAGTTATTTAAACGGTTGAAGAGAATTTTGAGAAATGATGATACTGATAATTAAATATAAAATTAACAAATATTAA
>KK121532.1:431753-446846 GCA_000611955.2 Stegodyphus mimosarum
GGCTACACTGAAAAATTTTAATAATCCTATATATAAAACAACTGTCATATAAACTGTTTTTTGTTTCATTCAAAAGAAATATTTGACACATGCAAAGAAGGACTTATAAGGTGTGTTTAAAAAAATAAAAAAAAAGACTTATTTTTTTTAAACACACCTACTGCAAGAGAAATAGCACGCTAACTGGCAGAGGGTTTTGGCAGCTTAATGTTTTGTGTTTTCACTTTTTTCTTCATGCAAACTTGATCAGAAGCCAAATGGTGACAAACTTAACATGGTTCCACTGATTGGCCAATGACATGGTATTGGCAGACTGACCAATGACTTGTATCAGGAAGATGTTATTACTACACAATTTGTGAACTCTGTGACTTACTAATTTTTTCTTGCTTTCGTTTTATGTAAAGGCTGCTGTTGCAGCCCAGCTGTTTTTAATTGAGAGTAAAATAAATATTAGTTTTGTTTTAGATGTGTCCAGAATCTGAATAGCAAAGTATGCTTTCCAATTGACTGAAAATCTCCCACACCAATAAGTTATGAGTACAACAACTCAAATGTTACAGAATGTAAGCCAAGGGGGCCTTTTTTTATAAAATATAAAGACAAGAAAACAGACATGTTGTAGAAACTGGTTCAAGCAGCTGTGCTTATGTGTAATGAAACGGAAAATAGAGATAAACATGCTGTTGCTGGACAGAAATTGTGCCGCTTCATACAAAGTATAGAACTGGATAAAAGTGCAACATGGTATGGAAAGCAGAATTTCATGTTGAGAGAAAACAGAAACTTTATTTCATTATACCATGGAATTAAAAAAGAGTTCAGGCCATTGACACAAGAATGTTCAAACGATAAAAAAGCATGGGAAGTTCTACAGAAGCGATTTGAACCAAAAACAAGAAGAGTAATCCAGCTACTGGATGAATTGTTCAGCATTAGGCATGCACCAGATGAAGAAATGGGGTTATTCCTCATGAGGATAAAAGTGACTGCAAACAAGCTGTCTGCAAGAGACAACTTAGCAAACTTCGTAAAGGATTTCAGGCATTTACCCAAGGAATACTCTGTGATTGTACAAATGATTTATAGGAGGAAACACGAAGATTTTTTGTTGGAAAAAAATCACTGAAGAACTCATAACAGAAGAAAGTAGACTTTCATCAGGTACACGATGATTTGGAAGATAGCTAGATAAGCATATTTAATGCTATTAGCATAAATGCAAGCAAAAGTAGAGCTGAAAGTAAAACTACTAGTAAATTTAAGAAAAAAAATAGGGAATACCAAGATAGAACCTTGTCATGTCATAAATTTAGATAGATAATAAGGAAGTGTAAACAAAATTTGGACAAAAACCAGATGATCAAAATGGACAGTTTAAAGATAAAGAATAAATGTTAGTAGAACATTATGTTTCAGCTACAGATAAAGGAGGTAATGCAGATGAATTTAACTCGGTCATAGATATGGCAGCTACAACTCATTTCTGCACTAACAGAAATTTAATGATAAATTTTGAAGAAATTAATTATGTATGTATATCTCCAGCTGTAGGAAATTTTGAAAGTATAGTATTAAAAAATGATACTGTCAAATTCTCAATAAAAGTAGGCAATCGAATAAATTGGATTGAATTAGAAAATGTGTTGTAAAATCCAAACCTAAGAAGGAATTTACTATCAGGAGCAAAGTTAGAAAAACAAGTGCTCATTTTGTGGATTCAAATGGTAAACTGTTGGTATACTTCAATAATTGGGATAGATTATAATGTGCAAGATGTTATGATGGACTATGTCATATAAAATCACTTAGGTATGCAACAGATAGTTGATTACAATATGGAAACCGGAAAGTTAATTAAAGTAGATTATGCGAAGTTATAGCATAGAAGATTTTGTCATGTAAATTTTTATTATATTCAAAATATGAGTAAAAATTAAAGCATGAAAGGGTTACCCAAAATCGAAAACCAATGGAGAAATGCAAACCATGTATTATTGCTAAATCTAACTGATCTTTTAAATCCATTCCGAAGAGATCCAATAAACCATTGCAGTCGGATTGTTCAGATTTTTGTGGCCTGCTTCAGTGGCCCTACAGGGGCGAGTAAATATTTCTTCGCTATTGTAGATGACTATAGTAGTTTAGTAACTGTATATTGTAAGAAAAATAAAAATGAATTGTTCAGTATCTTAAGCAAATGGGAAAACTGACAAATAGAAAATTAATAAATATATACACCAATAAGTGTGGTGAATTCTCTAACAGGCAATTCAAAAGGTAATAAGCCAAAAATGGAAATAGTGTTGAACGTAAAAATATACACACCCCAGAAGAGAATAGCATGTGCGAACATTTTAATGGAACAGCATTTAATACAGTTAAAGTTATGTTTAATGATTGTAAAATGGGAAAAGAATGGTGGGCAGGAGCTGTTGGATGTTTTGCATATACTTGGAACAGGATGTGTCATATGCATAACCTAACCACTTAAGAAATGTTTCTCAATAGAAAGCCCATTCTTATTTATTTCAAAGTGTCTGGATGTAAAGCATATGTTGGTGTAACAGAACAGATTAGAGACAAATTAGAAATGAGATGCCAAGAAGGAATCATGGTAGGATCTGCCAAGGAAACTAGGAATTACAGAATATGGCTACCAGAAGAGTGAAGATTCATAAAAACCTATAATGTGAAGTTCGGTGAAAGAATGAATGCAGCAAATAGCATCCTGGGCCAGAAACCCAAAACTCAGTTTAAAGGATCAGAAATGCTATCAGAATTGGATGGAGAACAGAAAATTCCTAGAGAATGAAGTCATTCGAAGACAAATCCATATCAAAAGAAGTTTCGGACTTAAACTGGCCAAAAAAAAAGAAGCAGACAGATAGAGGCCAGATGGAACATGTACAGAGACTATGTAGAAGGAACACACTCATTTTTAAATCCGATAATGACAATAAAAAATACTGTGAGACTAGAAACATTAAATTTCAGAAAAATATGTTTGACTTTAGTGGCAAAAATGAATACTGCGGAAAAGTTAATTTTGTAGAAAAGGAGGATGATTCTGTATCTGAAGAGACAAATTCTGCAGAAATTATTATCCCACAAAATTTTAAAGAAGCATAAAAATGTGTAAATACTGCAGAATGGGATACCGTAATGAGAGAAGAAATTCACACAGTGAAGAAAAGGAAAGTTTGGGAATTAGATGAATGGCAAAAAGAAAAAATAGGCTAGGAAACAAACAGGTCTATACACTATAAAAAAAAATGAAAAGAATGAAGTGGTTAGATATAAAGCATGTCTAATCACACAGGGATTTAAGCAGAGAAGAAGGGAAGATTCCGATAATATTAACAGTCCTGTAGTTAATTTTTCAATCATAAGAATATTTTTTACAATATTAGTATGTTTATATGGATGGACTAACTGTCAATTAGACACGCAAAACACAAACTTATATGCAAAGTTAAATATGGAAATATATATGACTCAGCAAGAAGGATTTATTGAAAAGAAAAATGTGTTTATTACACAAGGCCATTTACAGCCTGCATAAAAGTGGCTGTGAATATTTGGCGAATTTGAAAATACTTTAGAAAACTTACATTTTAAGAAAATACTATGGTGTAATTGTGTATATAACAGCACTAACATAATTCTCTTATTACATGTAGATGATATTGCAATTTTTAATAAAGATCAATATTGTAAAGATAAAGTAATCTCACAGTTGAGTAAGTTTTTTTGACCATAATGATTTTTTGGAATGTAATGTTGCTGGCTTTTTATTCCTCATGAAATTTTGATCAGAAGTCAGTTTGTGATAAAGTAATGTAATTGTTGCTGATTGGCTGATGCCTTATGTCAGGAAGATGTTTATAAAGTTAGTGAACTCTATGACTAGTTGTTTTTAATTGATAATAATAAATAAATGTTAGTTTTGATTTAGATATGTTCCAATGTTTTAATTCTTTGACAGTATGCTTTCCAATAGATTAAAAAATCACCCACACTAATAGAGGGAATGTGCTGTGGCTAATGAACCCCCACAGGAGCAGGTTTAAATAACAAACTGCAATTTGCCACATTTCGCTCTGACCATTAGTTGACGAGCTACAGCCGCTGAAATGAGCCATTCATAGGATAAGTGATAAAGCAACAATGAAAGAGCTTGTGAACAATGTGAATTGAAGAGAGCTTGTGAACACTGTGAATTGAAGAACAATGTGAGTGCATGAAATTTTGTGACAAACTGGTTAAATTTTCAGAATGACACTTCAGTTGCTTAACCAGGCATATGGTAAGCACTGTATGAGGCACATATAGTGGTGCAAGTGGTTTAAACATTTCAAACATGGCAAAATATTGGTCACTGAGGATCCCAGGCCTGCATAACATTCCATATCAACAGATGATGACCATGTCGAGAGAATTCATGCGGTTCATTTGTGGAAACTACCATTTATCTGTTCAAGAAGTTGCAGATGAAATGGGCATCAGCATAAGATTAGGCCACCAAATTTTGGGTGACAAACATGAGATGCATCATGTCAGTGCAAAATGCATACCTTTTGCTGACAGATGATCAGAAATAGACCTGTTTTGAAATCAGCAAGGAATTCCTTGCCATTGCCAGTCATGAAAAAAACATTTTAAAGAGTGTCATAACAGGAAATAAGACATAAATTTATGGCTAAGATATTGAAACGAAGATGCATTTGTCACAGTGAGTAGGCAAAGCATCTCCTTATCCAAAAAAGTGTGCATGAGTTGATCGATGATCAAAGTGGTGATGTTGGTTGTGTCTTTTGACTGCAGAGACACTGTCTATCAGGAATTTGTACCACATGGTCAGATAGTAAACAAGGAAGGATACCAGAGAATTCTAGCACATTTAAGAGATGCTGCGTGCAGGAAGAAGCCAGAATTGTGGAAAAGCAAACTTGAATGTTGCATCATGACAATGTACTGGCTCATGCATTGCTCTTAATCCACGGCTATCTAGAAAAACATTAAACTTCAGTTGTACCCCATCCACCATATTCTCTAGACTTAGCCCCAGGAGATTTTTTTCAGTTTGACAAATTAAAAACCATGCTTAAAGGGCATTGTTTCCAAACTACAGAGGAAATTCAAGACAATGCAACAAGAGACCTACACGCCATCTCAGAAAGGATGTTCCAGGAAACTTTCCAAAAGTGGATGAAATGATGGGAAAGGTGTATTGCCAGTAGAGGGGACTACTTTTAGGGGGACAGTGCTTGAAATGTTGTACAGTAAAGACATTATAGCAAAAGCAGTATGCTGTTTCTTCTCTAAAACTGCAAAATTAAAACAGTGATGCTAGAATATCTAAAAATCAGCTATTGTCAGATGTTATATCCCAAAATACTTGTCTAATGTATTTAGAAAAACAAAAAATAGATGATCTTAGAATTATGTCAATGCAACAGCTCATTTAAAAGTACATATTCTTCAATTCTAAGGAATTCGAAGGTTCGAATTCTTGGCCATCTTCCCTGAACAATCAGATTTAACTTTACATGATTTCTTATGCCAAGGAAAATATTCCTGGACAAAGATTTGGCTCTCATGATATGCTGGTCTACAAGGAATTCAGCGACAGTATCCCAAAGGAAGAATGAAATCAGAATTTAAGAAATAGACTGAAAGGCCAAGAAGCTATATTTGGTATATGGATAAATATTTTAAGAAAATGTAATAGCAAGTACTTTGACATTTATCTATTTCTATACAAAGTTTCAAGATTTTTATTGAATGAAACATACTGCCTCTTTCAACTAACAAGTAAAAGAATTAGGAAAAAAAATTTTTTTAATTGAATAATTTATTTATGATCTACAAATGAACTAAAAAATACGGAAACAATTAAAACCAGTCCTCAAAGATAATCTTGCTCTAATAAACGAAGAAAATTAAACTTACTTTGCTCTTCATGTATACTTCCCTTATCTTGAAATAAAATGTTCTAGCAGAAAGACATCCAAACTTTACATAAGGACTTAAAACAGTTGTACTTGGTGATAGAGAATTTGGAGATGTATTTGGTTTTTCAAATTTACATATCCATTCCTACCAACAGAAGATCAATAATTAAGTGTTTGGCATGAAGAATACAATAAAGAATGGAAAAATTTTTAATTAATATTTTATATCTTTACTTTATTATTAAATGAAAAAAAATAAAGGAGAAAATGATGCATAAAGCATCTTGGAAGAAAATATAACAGAAGCCCAAATATTAATATAAATAAAGCAGCAACAAAATACACAACAATAATATCACAGAAATATACTCTTAAAATTTTTAATTTAATTTTTTTAATAAACTTCCCAAACAGTCTTCCAGTATAGTGACAGGGTTGTAAAGACTTTCATAAAAGGTAGAATGCATTACCTTCATTCAGTTACTATTTATTTAATTTTTTTTAAACTTTTTTTTAAACAAAGCCTAAGTTCCATGCTTCCAAATGCACTACGATTAACATACATTTCACATAGTATACACATTTACATTTTGAAAGAAATATTTTTATTTAACATAACTGAAATGCCCTATAAATAATTTTTTTTAATATTTTAATTAAAAAACACAATTTTGCATACTAATAAAGCATACATTTATATAGGTCTTTCCTGTTTTACTTTATCAGTCTAAAATGCTTCACAATGATTTGATTATTTGGACATCTTTTGAATTTTATATTTACAAAAAACATAAAAATATGTCACATTAATTTTAGGACTATACTGTAATTTTCTTAAAAACAGGCTTAGGTCATTAAACATTTAAATTTTTACAAATTTTAAATATATAGTTACAATTTCATATTTTACATAAATAGAAAATATTAAGGAGAGCAATGAAAAAGTGAAATTAAAATTAGCCTATTGTATTAGATGGTGTGAGTTCCTCAAACAAAGCACAAAAGCACCTGCTCTAGGTCAGGAGATATGTGATTCATCCAAATATAAACAAATAAATAACAAAAATATTTTCCTTTTTACAAGTCATGTGATTTACTGATCCTTAGGAAGAAGAATTCTGGTCACACTGGCCCAATTTCCTTTTTGCTGATCACCCACCCAAATAAGTTAAATATTCTTTTGAATTTGAAGTGTGATCACCCTGATTATATCGTATGAGTTCTGTTGCATATCATTTCCTTTAGTACTGAAAGATAAATTTTGAAATATTGTTGAAACTTAAATGAGGAATATTGTGGTAGCACCCACTATATTGACAATTTTAAGAAAATGATATTTGAATGAATTTTTGTATAAAACTGAGATATTTTGTTTTATATAAGTTTCGATATGAAGCAGTGAAAGTACATGTCAAATATGTTAAATACACAATAAACGACTTAGTTTTGTTTTGAAAACAGAACAACAGCAAAAGTACAGAACTGTATAGTCTCAAGTTGCTATATTTTGCACTAATGCAAATTACTTAAAGTATTCTACAATAGTTTATGGTCTGAGAACGGTATTTTAGATTTTATTTCAAAGCCAAAAGAAAGTGATGTAAAATGAGTTATTATGTAGGTGTACATTTTGAGGAAATTTATCAACTTTCATTTAAGAATGGCTTATTTAGCCAAATGGAAGAAACAGTATTTAATTGAATTAGTGGAGACATTACGCATAGTGATAGAGGAAAATTTTAGTCTTCCTGACTTAAATAATGCTATAATCACTAGTTCCATGTATGGAGTTTACAAAAGAATGTTCGAACCACATCTTAAATGATAGCAAGGAAAAGGAAATGGAAATAGAATTGCATGCTGAGAGAGAAAGAAAATGAACAGTTGTTTGAATTGGAAAAATTAAAATCTAGTATTATTGATAGTACAGCAGAATCTGCAACAGTATTTTCTTCTGTAGATGCAGAAATGCGTAAGTTAGAACTAAACAAGTTAATTCCTAATGTTGCTCCTCAAACAGCCAATATGAGTTTATTTTTGGACTTGTTTGAGAGGCACTAAACCCTTCTTAAGGTAGTAGTTTCAAAATGGGTAATCTATCTTGTTTGCTTTCTGCCAACCGATGTTGCAAAAATAATTGCAAAAAAATTTCTGATGATGCTCAGTATTATCATAAAATTAAACAAATTTCCTTAAAGCACTTCAAATTAAGTGCTGAGAAATTTTGACAACTGTTTACCCAACATAAGAAAAGCTCATTTTTTGGACAACTGAAGTAACTGATACAACCTACTTCACTTGCTGACAAATTAGATCTGTATGAAGAAGTTAGAATGTAAGAAATAAAAATGTTAGTAAGGAAACCCTTAAGCTTCAATAATGAGATTGCCCCCAAAATTATAGAAGTAATCTTCAACATACTAAAAATGCCTTATCAAGAGATAATGCAGAAAAATGAAGATCAAGCACCTGTTAGTTGTGCTATGGATGTGGGAAGTCAGGCTTTATTAAAGCTAAATGCTTTTTCATTAATAGCAACCATCTTCAAAAATTTGAAAAACTTGCTGATCACCCACCCAAATAAGTTAAATATTCTTTTGAATTTGAATTCTTTTATATGAAGTGTAATGATAGTAACAAATAAAAAATAAAAATGTAACAAATAAAAACAAAGTACTTCATAGTAACAAATAAAAAATAAAAATAAATTTTAAATTGTAATTTAATAAAATTTTGAAAGCAGCATGCCAATGCATGTAAATCAAAATATTTACTTTTCATGCATATGCACTTAAAGATACATTTATAACTTTTAATCTTGTAAATACATAAAAAGTAAATCCAGATAAAAGAAACTGATAAAATCACTCATTGCTTATGTCCAATTTTTTTTTAAATTGTACAGTAGCAGGTATAATTAAAAATGCACAAGTCCTGTTAATTTATGTGAAATATTTCATTCTATTCAAAAGATGTTCCACAACTTTTAAGCCAATATAAATATTTAGATATAATTTTTATTCATTTTTGGAGTTATATATGCCTGGCAGGCACTGTCAAAAAATAGGAAAAATAAATTTAATACCAAAATAGTTTAAAATCATTATTGTTTCCTGAAGAGAAATTTACAAGAATGCTCACTTCACTCAGGATAATAATAAATCATGATGAAATGACAATTATGGTTGTGAAGCTCACCTGATACAGTAGCCATTTACCAGCAGCTCAGATAAGTCTTGTGTCAAAAAAATTTGAAGGAAGAAATTTGCTCTGATTTTGTAGCAAAAGAACCAAAAAAACACTTTGCAAGATTATATATTATTTCTGTGAATACAAAATTAAGAGCAGTAAAATAATTGAGAAAAACCTGTCATTAATACAAATTTCACTAAGGAAGTTTAGTATAAGCCTAAAATTGACTGCTAGATAACACATATTTCTTTTATAATGTATATAAAATGAGGTAAATTTCCACAATTTTCTTGTCCATTCTTTACAAAGACATTCCATCCTCTTATTTCACCAATGGGTTACAATGATACAAATAATTAAAAATGCACACACATGGATGAAATCAAGATAGCAAAAAGAATTAAGCAAAGAAAAGACCAAAAAATTTCATAAATGCATATAGGCCTTGTCTTCTAATATCATTCAGAAAGAAGAGACAGTCAAATCCTACTTATGGAACCTGCCTGACCATGGGAACCAGAGATTATAAGACAGAAATGAAGAAATGGAATTATGCTTAGCAACAATTAAAAAAAAAAGTTGTCTTCCCCTTCCAGATCAATAAAAGATAATTATACAATTGTAAGCAAAAATTAAAAACATAGTGGAGAAATTGGCATGAAAGCAGAACAACACAACAGAAAGGACCAAAAGTCTAATCAGGAGATAGACATGGTACCAGGACAGTAGGTTATGCACATAGATGACATGTGACATAGGAGAAGGAGTATCAGAAGGATATAAAGCACATCGGTGAAGTACAATCAGCAGTCCGGTGAAAGCTACTGCACAATGTACAGTGATTTCAGTGATGTTAAGTTGCTACTACCATGTGATATGGCCAACAGGCAATCTAGGAGGCATCCTCTGGATGACTTTATCCAAGATCACGTCATTATGAAGTCGGAAGACGATCAAATGTTAAAAGTTTGGCAAAGAAGTTTAAGATCACTCATAACATCCATTTTATGAGATTGGAGAGCATTTCAAATGGCAAGAACAGTGTCTGAGCATTCAGCATTAGTCATCCACAAGCAAAAAGGTGGCAGAGGACCAATATGCTGTGATACAAGTGAGAAGTGGTAACAGTGGAAGTGCCTACAAGTGGCAGACAATGGAAGTGGCCTACAAGTGTCAGACAATAGAAGAAATCACAAGGCACATGAAACAGACTACTGAACGTCCAATATCACATTTTTCTATGTGATATTGGACTGCAAGGCTGCACAAACATAGTTTTAGTGCATTACAATTAGTACAATGTGTAGCATTAACACCTGCTCATTAGAAAGGCTCATTTCTGTGGTACTGGGAACACAAGAAGTGGACATAATAGGCGCAGAATCGAGTGCTCTTTATGGATGAGAGCCTATTTAATCTGATGAGTGACATTGGTTATATACACATCTGGAGACAGAAGGGAACATGCAATCACCCCTCAAACATCATTGAAAGGGACTATTTTGGAGGTGTCAGAATTCATACTTTGGATGGCATCATTCTCGGCAGCCTTACTGAGCTTCACATTTTCCAAGGAAGTTCAGTCCCTGATGTCTGCTGTTGTACCAAGGTTCTCTTGTTTCACAAGCTCCTGTTTAGCGGATCAGGACTTCCTCTTCATAGATGAAAATGCTACTTCTCATTGCACAGTAGCTGTGGCAGAGCTCTTTCAGAGATAAGATATTCTTCATATAGATTGACCTGCAAGCTTCCTGTACCTATATCTCAAAGAACACATGTGAGACCTTCTAGGGATATGCTTGGCAGCACATGACCAGCCGCAAGCAATGATATCATAGCTAAAATTGGCAATATAGGAGGAATGGGCTGTGATGCCTAAACAGCTCTTTGACAACATGGTCCTCAGCATGGACAGACACTGCAAGTCCTACATCGCGGTCAGGAGTGCTATATTCCTTTCTAAAGTCTGGATTTTTCTGGCCATGCACCCTGTCATATTAAAGTTCCTGTCTTCTCGCTAGTTGTGCTCAGCAATACATTTTCAATAGTGCCATTTTATCCTTTTGAATCCTTGTTTGCATGGTTTTGTTCATTTTCACATTTTGGGAATCAATGATGTGGAACATTTCTGCATGACGCTACATTCGATGCTACCTGTTATGTTTTAAAATTTTACACACGAAAAGGAAAAGGTTTTTCTTCCTAGAATTGCACTTTTAAGTCTGGATTTAAAATGATCCTAAATCAAAATTAATAAATAAACTAATTTATTTAAATAAATTTATTATTCAATTTTAATTTAAAATAAAATAGTAGAGGTTCTAAGCTGTGCATTTCAGAACACATTCAAAAGTCACTAGATTTGGAGATATTTTGTCAAATGTCATCAATGTGTTGCAAAATTAAGCAGCTTTTATGATCCAACATATCCAATTCCACCAGAATGGGGACCACCAGCGGCCAAGTGGTAAAGTCGCTGAACACTGTTAGTTCAACCTGAATGAATCCTAATGAACAGGCTGGCTTCATGAGCACTTTCAAGTTTTTCCCCTTCTGTAACAAGTACAATAGCCCATTTCCCTTAGAAAATCCTCCAAGAAGGCAGTCCTCCTCTTAGCCCTCAGGTGTTCGCCATAATCAAAATTAACCATCCACCAGAATGATAAATAGTCACACACACAAAATTTCCTATATTGAAATAAAATAAGCCAGTTACAAACACAATTAAGCAAGATAAATGGAGCAGGAAGTAAATAGGTCAAGTTATTTCATGAAAACAGCTATTGACTAATTTGACTACTTTTCTTTGATTAATTCAGAAAAGCATTAAAAACACAAAGCCAGAGAAAATGAAGTTATTTCTCCTAGATAAATAAATAACAAACTGTTGTCAGTTGTTTCTTAGACATATTTAATTTTGCTTAGGACCTAGCCAAAAATAGTCTAGAAATAGTCTTATTGTTGTCAGTTGTTTCTTAAACATTTTAATTTTGCATAGAATTTAGCCAAAAATAGTCTAGAAATAATAGTTATATTTTACTAAGGTCATCATAATTTATATGGCACAGAAATTTATAAATTCTAATGCTCCTCGAATACAAATTTGAGCAGAATATTACCTATTTTGGTTAAAATGTTGCAAACTTTCAGCTTTCAATAAATCTATCCCAGGTCCTATTTAAAAAATATGAAAATTTCTCTCAAAATACTTAAGATGCATATTTTGATTAAAGATAGAAAAATAATATATGTACTAAGAATCATTCATTAATGATCATAAATAATTAAAGGTAAAATAAATCTAATATTAATTAAATCATTACAACTGAATCATAATGGAAAAAACATTTCTGGATACTTCTTTATTTTTACATACCCAAATATTTAAACAGCATCAAGATTATCACTAGGTTTTTGATTATAATAAGTTAATTTAATCAATGTTGTTTTGATTAAGTTAATGTTGTTAATATTTGTACCTAACAAACATGTTTATTTTGCAGATATTGAGTTACTTCTTTCACCACTTAATAAATGTCAGTTCCTCTGCTCAACACTAAATAAATTACAACCCTATTACATGGTATTGTTATGAAATACCCAGCTGCAGTAGGATAGCTTCCCCACAAGGCAGGTTTAGGGCTGCCATAAAATGGCAAGGGAACGCATGGTTGCCTGATTTGGCACAAAATCATGCATTTGGCGGCACTTGGCGAAGATGGATGGAGAACATTATAGAACGAATTCTTACCATTTGGCCCAGAATGTTCTCGAAAACAGGCAAAAAGCTATATAAACCCTGCCTGTATGCAGAGTAGCAGTCTAGTGTCGAGTTAGTCATTGAGTGTACCACAAGCTGGTGCATCAAGAATATGCATCGTTGAAGCTATTGAGTGCATCATGAGTTGCAGCATAGAGAGTTTCGAGAGTACTTTGAGTTCCAAGAACAACCAAACCGAGTTGGGAACTGTATTCCAGTGCTTTGCCGTGAAGCTGTCTTCACCGTTATAGCCTGATAGCCTGAAGGCTGTGTTGCTGATTCTTTCAGCATGTTTTTCGTAGTTTTCGAGGACTGTAAACGTGTTTTTGGAGCTATCCTGAGTAATACTGGCTAATAAATTGTGTTTTCATTCTTCATCAAGTCCTGTCATTAATCACTCCAAATGCACGAACCTGCACAAAAGCAACAGTATTCTAAAACACTGAACCAGTTGTCATAATATATGCTTTTCATGCCTGTTGCACTTCCAAATGCTTTCATTTATTTGCAGTTTCAGGGTTCGTACACATTTCTGCGCATGGAAATTAAGTACTTTTAAGGACTTTTAAGGACCATTAATGAAAAAAATTAAGGACCTATGAACAAATGGGAACTGAATAAATTCAATTAAAATATTATCTATGCCTGAACTTCATTTTTGTAATACCATCCTAAAAAGTAAAAATAAAATAGATCTGTAAGTAGGATAAATTATTATTAAACTTGAATTAATTAACAAAATTATTAATAAGTTTGAGAATAAAATCAACTTTATAAAATGTATCAAGCAGCATTAAATATTTTACATTTATAATAGATGGACATATTTGAAAGAAAATGACATTTTATTTATGTTTTGCTAACAGTTAGTTTTATGATTTTTTTAATGCTTCATTTTTGTCACATACTTGCTTAGTCTAGAGGCTTAGTAAATAGCAAGTAGATTTTATGTCAAGCGACATAGATTAAAATTAGAAGTAGATCATACTCAGTACGATTCATAAAAGATCGCCCTGTCACCGCTGCTGCTTGCCTAGAGAGAGATCTGCTGATTAAAACTAGCCTAAAAGGCCTGATGTAGGCACGGTTGGCAAGATCTGAAAGTTAGCTGGATTCTGTCTGTCACAGTTAGTGTCGTAGCTTCGTATAGGTCCAATAAACCACTACAGCACCACAAGTGGTAAGTTGTTTTGTATTGTTTAAAGTTTCACTAGATGCAAAGAATAAGTTTTACGTGATTTTTTACATTTTTGTGTTTTATCTTGTGGCCACGGTAAGGATTAATGAAAGGCAATAACTCGCTTTAATATGCAGAGGTAATTTTTAAGGGTAAGCAGTTAGTTATAAATAATTAAATTAGGTAGTTAGATAACCTTAGTCATTTTGGATTTACATAGCCAATATGAAATTTTATTTATTTTTTTAATAATATTTGTTAAAAAAGCCCTATTAAAATCACAATCTAATAAAATTTCTAAAAATAATTAATACAATTAAGTTTAAATCTAAATAAAATCTAATAAAATTAAGGTTAAAATACATGTAATTCATGACATTGATTCTTAAACGATATTAGGATAACTACACATTAAAAGCTATAAAACATTCATGTATTGTAACAACAAAACTCAACAAAATATTTATGCCTCTTTTTAATTTGAAGCCTTCCCAGACATTTTGGCTAATTTAAATCAATTTCCTTCCCTTTAAGCATCTTTTCTAACAATCAGAAAATTGTTTCAATACGCAAACCAGTGTTCTCACTAGTTTCTGCATGCTTTATCTCCTAACTTGTCAACCTCTCTACAATATAGTTATGAGGCTTTACTTGATCTGGTAAAAGTTAAATAGTCCAAAACCTCCCGACAGACGTGAAGCAAATTATTGCTATGTCTGAAAGTAACTACAGTGTCAGACACAGATTTAAATAGCCTCTATTTTAAAAAGAACTTAGAACGTAAAGGCATGTTCTGATGCTAACAAAATTAGTTACAGCTCGTGGTGATGTAATTAAACAAGAACAGTCAAATTCAAACTAAAAATGTGGACTAGTGGTCAAAGACTATACAATTTAGTTTTAATTTAAGCTGGCTCAGTAACTCTATCATATGAGGAAATAGAAATGGGAAACTATACTAAAGGCTGAAATCATAAACAACTGGATAATTTATATAATAATAATTG
>KK121532.1:447321-462978 GCA_000611955.2 Stegodyphus mimosarum
AAAATAAAGGGAAGATAAACATGTTAAGAAAAAGATTCTAGTATCAGAAGTAAAACATTCAAATATTATATTTTCATTGTTCTTCAAGGCGTTCTCGAAAAAGTAAGAAATTCATCACAAACTTTCTGTAAAATACATGAATTATGTGTTAATACCATGGAGACATTTTTAATTTTGTCACATATTACTGGAATCTTCTAGAATCGTGGGTCTATAAATCTTGCCTTCAAATCAAAAATTATCCCTACCAATTCTGTAATAGCCATAAGCCAGAAATATTTTGAAAAAAAGGAAAAGTGTAAAATAAATTTAATAGAGAAAATTGATGCATATTCTCAGATTTCTGAATATTCTCAGACAATTACATGGGATAAACTATGAAAAATTAAAAAGAAAACATTTTTAATTAATTACATAGCTAATTTCGCGTTTAGTAAGAACTGTTTCGTAAATTGTGTTTTATAGCATTATACCTTGTTTATTTCTCAGATTCAAAATATTGTATAATAAGTTAAAATGGAACTTTATAATATGACAGCGAAAAATACAAATACTTTATTATAATGTCTTTTTTTAAATATAATTCCAATATATTACCATTATTTTAATGGAACTTATTACTGTTACAATGTACTAAAAAAATCGTCGAATTCTCAGATCTCGGAATTAAAAATTTTCTATAAAAACTGATCGCCAAAATGTTGATATGTCGCCAAATTTAGAACAGTTAAATAAAAAAATTCACAGCACCAAAAGCGAAAAGTTGTTTAAGAGATCTTCATTAGAAAAAAAATGCATTTCGAAATGCTTATGTTTCATTTCTTGCTTAGATACTCGAATATCCCACTATTTATATTAGAAATAAGAACAAATTATAATAACACATGAACCCATTCACTCATTCAAAAGATAATCATATATGTCAGTGAATCGCCAAAAATATTCCTCAAAAATGCTAATTCACACTCAAACTGGCAGTCGTAAAAAGAGACAGAAATTTCAGATGATTAAAATTAAGGACCTTCTGCCGATTTTGGCCGAAATTAAGGGCTTTTAAGGACCAAAAATCGATTCCAAAAAATCTACGGACTTTTAAGGACTCTTAAGGACCGTACGAACCCTGAGTTTCATTTTGTGGTCATTTTCATACATTCAAATACAAGGCAAAATGCCTCGTTTTTCGAAGAAAGTTATAGTATCTTTTTCACTCCTTGGAAAAACAAAAACAATTAACATTTTTTTTGGGGGTGGAATACATAATGCAACAGAAATACAGTGCCTAAGAGTTCTTCTCATGACAAGTGAAATGTAAGTAACTATGGTTAAGACTGCTCACTCTTTGGGCAGAATTTGTGACATACATTGAAAATTTAATTGCTCACTATTTGGGCATGATTTGTGACATATGTTAAAAATTTAATTTTTCACTATTTGGGCACAATTTCTGACATATGTTGAAAATTTACCTCAAGTGTATAATAATAAGAAAATACTCATTTTTGTAATGTTTTTGAAACTTTTAAGCATAACATGCATATTTTTGGTTACTACATTTTTATTGTTGCTTTATTTTGCAAGGTTTTGCTATTATTCTACTTTTTAATCTAATCATCTTTGCCAGAATGTTTTAACTGGAAACTCTTATTATTAGGAAAAAGTAAGAAAATAATACTAATAACCTCATTTTGAAGCACACGCTCAAGACGCTTCATACCTTCCGATTCACCCCCTGGATATAAACAAGGATAAAGCATTTCAGGATTTACTTTTAATTCTTCTAATGTTGGTACGGCATACTTCTCTTCATAATCACTATCTACAGGTGTACTCGCACCTTTCAAGAAAAAAAAACAAAGGGTAAAATTTAACATATATATATAAAATATAACTTTGCCTTGAATTGCTTGTGTTACGTAAAGAGCAAAGAACAAAGGAAGAAGATTGCTCTATACATATATTTTTAAATATATATTTCATATAACTTTATAAAATATTTTTACAACAGTTACTTAAGGTTAAAACATTGGTAAAACCATGATGTGTTACAATGCTTCTTCTTCTTGTTTTTTTTTTTTTTTTTTTATTTTTTTTTTATTTTATAATTTCCAGTTTTGATATGCAGTGAACTTAGTGTAAGCTTTTCATTTCCCAACTTTTTAGAGGTTTAACATTTACATTAATGCTTATTATATAACATAAAAAACATTTTTTGCTGAGTTGTGATAGTTCTCGAAATATCGGCAAATATCATCTGCACGCACAGTTTGCACTGACGTGTTTCATCATATTTTGTCAAACAATTTTTGGCATTTGAAAGAAAGAGACTTGCTTTAAAACACTGTGTTGTGAAATTTGTAAAAAAATACCATTAAAATATTGTTATCATAAGTGCAAGGAGTCTGAAATGAAACTATCACGCTACCAGATTAGAACCAACATAAACTTCCAGTTCTGTTCCAAAAAATCAACTATAGAAAGTCACCAAATCATGTATACAGCTTTAGGTACTAATGTTGTATCATACATCCTGTAAAGGTTTGATACCGAAAGTTCCAAAGCAAGCACTATAACATTCAAGAAGTAGAGTGCTCTGGCAGGTGTACTGATGTTGATATAGCCCGCCTTTGAGAACTTGTGAAAATATATCTGTATGCAACCACTTGAGAGCTTTCTAAGGAGTTAGACGTTAGTGCCATGTCCATTAGTCACACTATGCATTGCATAAACTTGATGTACAAGTTCAATAGCTGAGTGCCACATAAGCTGACTCAAGCAGATAAGGTTAGATGTGTTCGGTCCTGCACTAATCTGCTCGAATATAAACAGGCATAATATAAGGCAAAATTCTGGGCCATTCATCACTAGTGATGAAAAGCGTATTTACTTCAACGAAAGGCCGAAAAGGGGGTTGGTCTGTGCCTGGTGAACCCATTGGCAGCATCAGAAAGCACAATTTGACTAACAAAAAGATCATGCTTTGTATGAGGTGGAATTGGCATGGTATTATCAACATAGAGTATGTGGAGAAAGGTAAAATTCTCAACAGTAAGGCATATAGCAAGATGTTAGTCCATGTTGACACTGCTATCAAGAAAATCATCGAACTAAGTTCTGGCACAAAAAGGTAATGTTCCATCAAGATAATGCAAGACCACATGTGTCTGCGTTCACTGGCTGGACTCTGCATGGACTCAAATGGGATCTTTTCCCTATATCCACCACATAACCCTAATATTGCTCTTTGCTTTTTCCCACCTGCAGCTACACTTGCTGATGCTATCTTCTATTCTACACAGGATATCCAAAATGAGGTTGATCTGTTTCTAGATGCATTTCTACATCATTGCAATCTTCAAATAATGCTTACCTTTAAAATCAACATTAATACACATTAATTAAATGTTTAATAAATTAATCACACTATGCATCGCATAAACTTGATGTAAAAATTCAATAGCTGGGTGCCACATCAGCTGACTCAAGCAGATAAGGATAGATGTGTTCAAACCTGCACTAATCTGCTCAAATATAAACACAAGGGCAAAATTCTGAACCACTCATCACTAGTGATGAAAAGTGTGTTTACTTTAACAAAAGACTGAAAAGGGGGTTGGTCTGTGCCTGGTGAGACCATTGGCAGCATCAGAAAGCACAATTTGACTAACAAAAAGATCTTGCTTCGTATGAGGTGGGATTGCCGTGGTATTATCAACATAGAGTATGTGCAGAAAGGTAAAATTCTCAACAGTAAGGCGTATAGCGAGATGTCAGTCCATGTTGACTCTGCTATCAAGAAAATCATCGAACTAAGTTCTGGTGCAAAAAGGTAATGTTCCATCAAGATAATGCAAGACCATACATGTCTGCATTCACCAGCTGGACTCTGTATGGACTCGAATGGGATCTTTTGCCTCATCCACTGTATAACCCTACCATCTCCCCTTAAGACTTCTACCTTTTTTCCCACCTGCAGCTACATCTTGATGGTGCTATCTTCCATTCTGCACAGGATATCCAAAATGAGGTTGATCTGTTTCTGGATGCATTTCTAAATCATTTCAATCTTCAAATAATGTTTACCTTTGAAATTAACATTAATACACATTAATTAAATATTTAAATGTAATTGAAATATTGCATTTATGTGTATTAATTTAGTATATATATTAATGTTAATTAATTACTTCATAATTAGTTTATGTGTATTAAATTAATAGGCATATTAATGTTAATTGAATTAACATTAATATGCCTACTAAATTAATAAACATAAACTATCATTTCTAATATTAGTTTATGTTTGTTAATGTTTAGTGTAAAATAAATATATATTTATTAATGTATACATATATATATTTAATACATATTTATTAAATAATATTTATTAATGTTAATGTAAAATGCAATGTTTATATGTAATTTACTTTACTCTTTTTTTTTAACTTATTACATCTATAAAAGTTTTGGGCTTATTTCTGTTAATGAGGCACCACTTAGAGCCAAACATAAACATTGGTGCAAAATCTAACTAGAAGGTAGCAACCCTAATAATATGTAAAAGTTCATAGAAAAAAATTAACAATAACAGTAACTCTTCATTTAATGTAATATATATATGAAATGTTGATCCTCATACATTATTTGTGTTGTGCAGCCGGGGCAACAGGAACAAGATAAATTTTTTGAATAATAATTGATATGTTTATTTTAGCATCATCTCCCAAGAGCCCTATTTATAGAATTGAGTGCGTCATGGTACTGATCCAATCAGCAGTATTAACTGAGATCATGAAGTGATGCTATCTTCTCAATAAGAGTGTTTTATAAGGTCTTTATGTAACATGACAGATTTATGAGTTTGGCAATTTGGTAGGTGCCAAGAGGTTAATATAATTTATAAGAAAGAAAGGACTTCACCAAAAAATAGAAACAGGGATGCAATTTAGGTAGAGAATTGCCAACACATTACATGATTAGAATTTAGTTTAATGAATTGATTTAAAAATATCATTACATATATATTTGATAAAAAAGAGAAAAAGACGTAGCAATGTTGTTAGGTATAGAATGTAGATCCATACTGAAAAGAAAGAATACTGATTGCACAGAATACTGAAATTCTGATCCACAATGAATAAGAAATTTGGCAGTCGAAGACAGATTTAATTCCATGTTTATTTAGATTCACATTTATAAGCACAGTTCACTTGGGATTCTATGTATTTTCAGAACATTTACATATTTTAATACTACTGCGATAAGAAGAGAACACAGCAAAATGAAATTGCATCCAAGCAGCAATAGAGATACAAGTGAAGTAAGCATTTATCCAATACGGTAGCTAACTAAAGAGGAGAGTTTTGTTTACAAAGGTTTCAGTTTTGATGAGTTTAGGTACCAAAATAACTACATCATCAGCATTATGCAAGCTTTGTGGCATAGATTAATCTAGAAATGACGCAGTCCAGAAATGTTATTATTATTTTTAGAATAAAGAGGAAATAATTAAGTATTCTCCCCCCCCCCAAAAAAAAAAGAGAAAAAGGGCTTAGTGATGAGGGGAAGAAACAACAAAAAAACTTTTGAGAAGAAAGCACTAGTGTGTTAGTGAAGGAAGAAAAAATTTTTACAATATTTACAGTGTATAAATCATGAGTGGGCATCAAGGATTATAGGTTTCACTATGCGCCATCATTATTTATGAGTTCTCTCATATGTAAATTAGAAAATACTTAAAAAAATCTAACTTTAAAATATTAAAACAAAATATAATTTCTAAATAAAAGTAAATGACAATAAATTGACAAAAACAAAATTTTGAAAGTTCTTAAGCTCTGTTTTTAAAATAGTAGAAAAATTAGAAATAATTCCGCAGAGTTCTTGCCTCTCATGAAAACGTGAAGTTATAACACAGACAGTTTGTGAGTAATTGAATAAATTCTTTTGATTGCAAATGCAATGCAATAACATAATAATATAAAAGAACAACTAACTTTGATGATTATTTTGCATGACCTCTCCAAAAATCAGCAGACCAACTTGCTGATGGTTGGGGGATGCTTAAGTAAAATAAATAAAAAAAACTTCCATTCCTTGAAATATGTAACTAGTTTTTAGCATTGTACAATTATCAAGGTTTGCTAAAATCTTTCATATTAATTAATTAAATGAAATACAAAAATACAAAGTTATACAAAATTAAGATTGAACTTCAAGACAAATAACTCGTATAATCAAGTTAATGCCTTTAAATTTTGCAAAATAGAATTGCATGTTACAATATAATAAGAAAGAAAAAAAAATAGAATTTTTTTTAAGAATTGTGTAAAATGTGTGTGTGTGTGTGGTAGCACTTTCGTGCTAAACTATGGCCAGAGGATTGTGACTGGTAAACAAATATAAAAACCAAATCAGTTTTGGAGCCATAACTGAATCTCCTAATAAAATAAAAATAAAAATTTGGGGGTGTTAGGAGTGTCCCTGGGGGGACAGCAAGCATGTGCTATCACTACATGTATCCTTCCTAAACAGAGGATGCGAGGAGTAATACACATAGTGTAAAAACTCAGATCAGATAATAATAAAAATATGTCCTTTCTGAGTGAAAATCTGGTATTAAATCCAGATTTTTAAAATGTGGTGGTAGAGCTTTTCCTCTCCTCATCTCCAGGCTATGGGGTATATACACAACATATTTTGAATGGAACAACTCTGGGAAGAAGGAAGGCAAATAGGAAAGGGGCCAAACTGGGAAAAGCCAAAACTGGGAAATTTCACTAGCTGGGTTAAAAAGTCTAACTCAGGTTGAGTGGGCAGTTTCTGAATTCTTTTTAGTAAGAGGCTTATCTATTTCAAAAGTAACTTTACAATATTGCTTTAAAATTTTGTAAGGGCCTGAAAAAGGAGGAAAGTTTACGAGTATTAGGATATTGAAATTCTTCATACATTACTAAATCACCTATTTTAAAATTACTGGGTTTATAACGGACATCATATCTTCATTTATTTACATTATAATAATCATCAGACCTTTTTTGGGCAACTTTTCTAGCTTCTTCAGTTGGTGGGTACATTTTTTGGTTTTCAATTAAAGAATCATAACGTTAATTTACCATGCATTAAATAAAATAGTGGAAATTTTGTTACAGAATGTGGTGTATTATATTCTTCAGTAACTTGAGGTAATAATTTAGTCCATGCAATATTGCCTTGACAAGAATTTAGTTTACATTTTAATCTAATTCTATAGTTTGATTTACTCTTTCTACTTCACCATTGACGTCTATTAGTAGTAGTTAATAATTGTTTCATATTATTGTTTCTCAAAAAATGTTTGAACTTTTTCAAAAAATGTTTGAAAGCATTCTATCACTTAAAATTATCTTTGGTACCTGAATTTGAAAAATTTGTCTAAAACAATTTGTATAGATATCATTAATTACACTTTGTAAAGTATATTTCAATTTTTAACAGTTATTTTAATTTAATGCATCTTTCCTATCTTATCTAGCTTCAACTTACAACTCGCTACGAGAATGAGTTTTTAGAATCGCGTTAAATGCAAATGAGAAGGAGAATAGTATTTAAGTCAAGTTCCACTGACTGCGACAGAGAAAGTGAGGATTCCTGAGTAGTGTGCATTTGCCTTTGGCTAAGTCTCTCTAAGCTGTTACTATGCTCAGCCACATTACGTGCCTTTTGATAGTTCGCTGGTTATTTTAATATTATGGGCCAACTAGTTTAGAATTAGCTTCGCTGAATCTCTTTAGTTAGTCATCAGTTAGTTCTTACATTTTAAGACCAAGTGGAGCCTTTGCTATATGCCAAAAAAAGGGGCCAATTGTTAAACTTATTTTGAGCAAATAAAGGGTAATTAACTCTTCTTGAGTTTAGGTTTCTGTTCTTGGACTTAAGCGATTATTCGCTTAGCCCTTCACTAGGTTCCTTGTCACTTAATTTCACAGAATAAAAGTGAGGAACCCTACAACTTTTAGAGGCAAATGTCCAATATAATGTGTAGCATGATCAATAATCATATAAATATACTTTTTAGTAGAATTATAATAATTTAAGCTATCAACAGTAGCAATAGATAATAGTTAAAAAGGTTCACTAACAGATGGCAATGCTTGCATGAAATCAAATCTCTTTAGTTTGCTTTTCTTATTAAGTTGACATACTTCAGAATGCTTACAATAATTTCTAATATCTTGAACAATTGCTGCCCAATAATATTCAGGGAAAATAACAAATTTAGCATTGAAGACACACCAATATGACCAAATTCAGTATGAGCTTTTTCAAGTAATTTAGTACAAAGATATACTGATGTTATAATTTTATACAATCCTTGCTTCTTATCAGCTAACACATCATTATTTTCTTAGGATTACATATATTATCTAAATTTTGATGCTCTTTAATTTCTTCTAACGATAATAAATTGACTTGCAAACTCAAATGTTGACAAATAGGATTTCTAGTTAACATATCAGTTCAGTATTGGTAGAACCTTTCTTATATTTTGTATCAAAGTATACATGGATAATTTTAATGACTATCTGAATAATCTACCTGTAGGATGTTTTGATGTTAAGTCAAACTACGGCAGCATGATCAGTATGTACATAGTGGCATAACTAGAGCTTTAAGGCCAACCCAAAGAACCTCTAAGGAGCTTAGGCCCCCTATTCCAAAAAATGTTTTGGGCACTCTAATAAATTTACATTAGTCAACCCTCAAAGAAATCAATGTTTCCAGGCACCAACATTTTGGTGATTCTTTTTACCAGATCTGGGTTAACAATTAAAAAGTCTGATATGGACACCAAGTGACTTTCTTATACAGCCTATTAAATAATATATTTGCTGCACTTCATTTGAGCTTACTTCCTCAAATGATTCTAAAGGGGATCACTTAAGATCCCTCAAGGCAAACTGAAAATGCCATAAAAACTTGCAAATTTTGGATTAAATATCCCAAATATAAGTATAGGAACCAGTAGACTACAAGAAAAGTTAAATTTCATTTTATGGAAAAATTATGTTTTTTTAATTTGACATTGCCAAAACATTTTTCGTCATTTAAAACACTTCTGTAATGGGAAGATATGGCTACGACCAATGATTACAAAAATAAAGATTGGATAAGGACATCTAAGCCGAGTAAGAAAGTAAATATATATATTCTTCCAACTGCAATAAAAAGAGCAGTGCACAATTAGATATTATAGCAGTCCTCATTTTGTCAGAGGGGAGGAACAATGAAATCAATTAAAATCTCTCTTCTACAAAAATCTTTCCTTTTCTGAATCCAGAATTAGCCAATGAACTATTTTAAAGTACTTTAATTATAATAGTTCATTCCGAAAATTCTGGCCCTTCCCCAAAGCAAGGAAAAAAACAAAGTAAATTCTAATTAGAATCTTGAACCTTAAATAAAGAGAATTCTGTTTTATTTAAAGAATGGAAACGAAAGTGAAAAAATAAAATACTTCAGCGAAAAATTTTAATCAAAATTTTTACCTTTAAGTATATAGCATATAATCCAAAGAATTTAAAATGTTATAAAACTTAGGTGAAAAGACTACGGAAACTTACAAGAACTTACAAGACTTAAACTTACAAGAAGTAAAACTTACAAGAAAAACTTACAACAAGTAATTAAAAACTTAGAGCACATTCAATAGACCCAATCGAAACTAATAATAACGTTAGAGTATCGACATACAGGTTTGCCATTTTGGCTTCCCTGGAGAAATTAAAAAACCTTGGCGAGAAAGTAATCGCTCAAAATTTGGAACAAAAGATGGAATTTTAAAACCGAATGAAAAACTTTTAAATACTTCAAAGAAAATTTTAATTTTTGGAAGGAAATCATTAAGTGTAAAACTTTTATTTTACCCTGAATTAATTAAATTTTAAAATCAATTATTCTTTTAAAATTAGACTGAAAAAGGTGCCCAAATAGTGGTAAAAAAGTTTTTAATAATGATTTTGTATATAAGTGTAGAAAAATCCATAAAGTTGAATTTTAGATTTTTTTAAATTGTTATTTAAAATTACAGAAAATGGTTGAAAAAGGAAGTAAAGGAACTATTGTTAAATATTTAAAAAGTCTTCACGTTATGGGCTTATCATGACGACTTTGGATATATAAGGACCTTATTTAGTAACAGAATAGTAATTAAGAGAAAAAAATAAAAAAATATAAAAATAAAAATAAATAAAAAATCCTATAAACCCTTTAAAACATCCTTCTTTACCCTAAAAGTATTATAGGGTGTAGACTACTCCAGTTTTCTCGAAAAGACTGTTAATGAGTTTTAAAGGAATTTAATTACCATTTAAAATTTTGGTGAGAATTAGAATTTCTTCTTTTTGTGTTTCTATTTCAGTGCAAACTTTTTTAATTCTGCTAATTTGGTTAATAATAGTACTTGCAATAACCTTTCTAGATATGTTGGAGTTCCAATTTATAAGTTCATTAGTAGAAAAATTAAAAATCTTTCCTTTTATCAAAAAGTTAAATTTCTGTTAGATTATGAATACTTAGATCAAGGTAAACTATTTCTGTTTGGTTATAATTGGTCTTATTTAGTTTTAGACAATTCAGGCAGATGTTGCTGTTTTCGATGAGATTAAAATTGTTGAAAGTAATAATGTCATCAATATATCTATAAGTGTGTTCAAATTTACTGAAATCGTTATCAGAAGGCTCTTGAGGAATTTGAGTTATTTAGAAACTAGAAATAAGTTACAAATATGAACTTCTCATTGGGATTCCTTGTGTTTGCAGGTAAAGTAAGTATGAATATCTAAAACAGTTAATGTATAGCAAAAAATGTAGAAATTCTTTCCATTTTTTGTAAATCCAGAATACTAAGTATTTCAGGAAAAAATTCTGTCATTTCTAAAAGACTTTTGTATATTTTTTTGAGTGGCAGAGACGTGTAGAGGTTTTCATAGCAGTTAATATTGTAAATTTTAAGATTTTTAAAACTTCTTCAATGATTTTCAAGTTGTCTTTAATAATCCAGCAGAAGTTTAGTATTTTTTAACTAATTCAAAAACTATATTACAAATAGTTTTAAGTAGAAAGGTAAAAATGTTATCAAAATTCTTTTTCAAGTTTCTGGTGCTATTGGCTATAAATCTAAAATTTTACTGGATTTTTAAGAAATTTTGGTAAGGCATAAAGATTGGCAAATCTGTTGTTTGAAGCGAAGAGAGAAATTCTTTATTTTTTCTGAAAAGAATTTTGTTAATAACTGTTCTTTATTTTTGCAGATAGTAGGTAGAAGAATTTTTCAGTTCATTTTCAATTAGAACATTGTAGAATTTTGTTCATAAAATACTGAAATTATTGTTTGCTTTATCAATTTTGGTGGTGGTAAATTGCTTTTTTAATTGCAAAAACTTCAGAAGTAAATTTTTCCAGTTTTTAATTCCTTTAACTCCTTGAATTTTCTCAGTTTTCATTTTGCTTTGAGTAATAATCTTATTCTTCCATTCTTTAAATAGATGCAAAGGTAAACTAAGTTGAGAGATAACTTTTAAAATGAAATTATCAATATCTGTAGAAATACTTTCTATGCAATGTAATTTATTAATGAATTTAATAAGTCTAAACATTATTCCTTTTTAAATAAGCAGTTCAAGAGCAAAATAAACTCTTGATCTTGAATAATGTCTCGATTTCCTGTTATAATATGCTTGTGCTCTTCATCCAGAAATGGTAGAAATTTTCTTCATTACAAAATCATGGTGCTGCAAAATGGTGCTTCATTCTGCTTAGAAATGAAACTACTTCTTTGTTGTACTTAAAGAAAACCCAAATTTTAGAATTCATTGTAGGAAATTTTTGTTGTGCTTGTTTAGCTGAAGATCATTATAATTTTTATGTAGAAAGTTAATGGTACAGATTTTTTTTTTTTTTTTTTTTTTTTTTTTTTTTTTTGGCGGGGGAGAAGTACAGTTGGACTTGAATTTTATGAAATCAAGTACTAAATCTTTAATGAGATTATTTCCTGTGAATTTATCTTTGACAAAATTTTGAATGATAATAAGATGTTTTGAGGTAGGGAATGAAGGTAGTTAAGAATATTTTTCTTTAAAGGTTGCTCTTCCAATAAATCTTGAAATTTTGAGTGTAGAATATTAGTATTAAGAAGATTTTTTAACTTTTTTGTTATTTCCTCCGGTACCTTTTTGTGTTTTTTTACTAAAGAGGCTGAATTGTTCATAAACAGTAGCATAAAAGGCAGATTTACTATTAATACACGAATTTAATTCATAGGGATAAAGCCCTTTGTGAAAAATTAGTTCTAAATTTCTTACTCTATGTCTTTAATGATAATTTTTCAGCAGCTTAATGCACAAAAATACTAGGCAAGTTTATATTTTGTTTTTAAAAAAGTTTTTGTAATTACATATATATATACACATATATTGCATAACTCAAAGTTATATATTGCATAACTAGAGCTAAAATTACGGCAGTAACTTTATGTATATACAGTTATCACAAAAAAATCTCATTTGAATCCATTTTACAATCCGGTCAGATTTTGTTGCATGGAAGTCGAACTTCTTATTATTCCGCATGTATGTGAGTCCTTTCTCTGTGTCCGCGAAAACCATTGTTCTTTTTTTCTAACATTAAAGTTATCCTGATTTAGTCTGTAAAACTAATTAAAACTGATTTAATCTTTTACATACTTTTCTAATATTTGATCAATGCAGTTATTTGTTACCCAGTTGTTGTTGTTTTTTTTTTTTAAATACAGTTCACGATATGATGAGAACTTCCCTCACCCTTTTCTATTCATATGGATAACACTTGCCAGTGATGTATTCCTGTTGACCACATCGTGTCCTTATTTGAAATTAACTTACAATAGTTTGCAATAGTCTTTGTTAAGTTCAAGTGAATAACAAAGCCAAAATCTACCTATCTCTCAAAACGAGTTATTAATCATTGCACAGTAAATAAGAAAACAATCTGCAGTCTTGGTTTTGGGAAAAGTCTGTACCTTTTTGTCTACAAAGGCAAAAATTTAAAATAAAGCTCTTCTTATCCTTTATAAGAATTTCTGGATAATGACCAAAATCGAATGGATATTTTTAATTTTTACATCTCTAAAAGCAGTTGGAACATTTTTTGCCCTTTTCTCACCATTTATGGATGTAGTTGAAATATCTTCTGATAGTCAGCCTTCTTCAGTTACTTCAGTCGAAATAGTTTTTTAAACTGTATTTGTATTGATAAAATTTTTTAAACTGTATTTGAACTGTCCGATGCAGCATTAAATCTTGCTAATTTCCGATGATTGTTCATGTGAGCTCAAACTTGATGCCTGATATTCTTCTTAACTGGAATTTTCAACTTGGAAATACTGAGCAGCAGTTTTGATTTTATTCATTGCCCGTTATAAAGCATCACATAATTCTTCCCTCTTCTTTCTTTTCTCCTCTCCATTTAAAGCTTTCTTCTCCATAAGATTTTTTTTTAATATTATAGTTTATAAATAAAAAGGCATAAAAGTAGAGTAAATCATTTCACGAATCAAGAAGAAAATTTTAATAATATTATTCAGTATTTTATGCCTATTGAAAAAAATATATTCTGTATTGTTTCTTAAAACGATAAGTAATTTATTTCATACTTTCTTTACGTTCATTTCCAATCTAAACATAAGTTCTAATAATTTTACTCTTAACATTCCATTGCCTAGAGCTAAAATTATGGCAGTCTCATCAGTATACCAAATTCCCACCAGTAGCCAAATGATTAAGACTCCTGAACAGTAGCAATTCATTCTAGGTACAAAATCTACAGAATAGTCTAACTGCATACATTTTTTTTGTTGTTGTTGTTGTTTTCTCTATATGTAAATAAATATGAGTTTCTCTCACATAGCATGCTTTGCGACATTCTAGACAGCGCTGTCGTCTTTGATATAATCCACTTTATGAACAAACAGTATTTCAAATGCACGAGACTATAAGGAACAATATGTAGACTAGAAATCGCTGTTTTCATCTTTCACAGCTTTTTAAAATGTAAATAAAAAATTTAACTGAAATTTAGCTAGCCATAAATTAAATTACACTTCATGTTTTTGTTTAAATAAACGCCGGGATTAAACCATTATCATGAGATTTATGTAAATAAATTAATTGTACAACCAAGCTTTAAAACAAGAATTGGTATAAGGTTACAATGCCCAGAAAAAAGTAGTAATTCTTACTCTCAGCCAAATGACACTTTTCGTATTTACGAGAAAATTTGACATGTGACTACAATACAAAATCCTAAACATGGATGATCTGCGAATTCAAGTGAACTTCAGGAGTCCTTCATTTTTGCTGTTTTTGACAAGTGCTCACCTCAAGAAATTTATAAATTGTTCTAACAATAATCCTGGGCAACAGTCTGTCCCCAGTTATCATAATAACTCGAAAGCTCTCCTTATAGAAGGGAATCAAAACAAAAGCATACAGCTCTTTTGCTTTGTATTCAATTTAATTTTCGTATATGTAACACTGAATTCAGCTTTTATGTCTTCTTCCTAGGGCCTGGCAAATGCAACATGTGACACAGACAGAAACTTGGGAACTTGAAAGAAAATAGATTCTATTATATATATAGTATTTATAAAAGAATCCGTCTTCTTTCAGATTTAAACATGTGAACATTCAAGGGCCTCTTAAGCCTTCAAGTCTTATGCGATGGCATTATTTGCATATACTTATTTACGCTACTATATGTACAGTAAAACAGTATAATTGCATAATTTTACTTGTAAGACCTTAATTTTCTAGAATGGAAAGCAATTGGATGTAAATTACCATCTGAGTGCTCTTGTTTCGAAACTGCACCAACAGCTTCTTTAGATGCATCTACAAATACATGAAAAGGATATTTTGGATTAAATAAAGTTAAAATGGATCTAGAAATTAATCCATCTTTTAAATTTTGAAAAGCTAGTTGGCATTTAGGTGTCCATTTATAGGAAGTATCTTTTATAAGTAAATTTGTTAAAGGGGCTCTAAGTATAATTTTGAATAAATTTATAGTATACATTAATACTTCTTAGAAATCTTTATAATTTTTTAACATTTTTAGGGGGGTTGTAATTTTTTTAATAACTTCAATATTTGCATTCCTAGGCTGATATTTTCCTGCTTGGACTTCACACCCTAGAAAATTTCTCTCTTCTTTAGCAAAGTTACACTTAAATTGTTTTAATTTTACATTCTCTTCTTGAGATATGTCAAATATTCTCTTAAGATGTTTTAGATGTTCTTCAAAATTCAGAGGAAATACCTTAATACAGTAGAAGTCCAGAAATCCGTAATGCTTGGGACCAGAGGTTGTGCGGATTTCAGGACAGAAAAGCCAAATCATAATATTCAGACTAAAAGTGAAAAATAAATAAGGCATATTAGATACATTTACTTAAATTATTTTGTACAATATTAAACATTATTACATTATTTTATTACATGCATTAAATTATTACATATATATATATATTATATTATTCATTTATATTAGTGATTACAGAAATATTTTAAAGCATTAAGGACATAAAAAATAGAGACGTGTAAAAATAAGGGATACTAATAAAGCATAAAATATTTCATTTTTTTT
>KK121532.1:463103-473735 GCA_000611955.2 Stegodyphus mimosarum
AAATTCTACAGGGTCATAATCTCTTGCTCTGTGACACAGCTCTGTTGCTTTAAATATTTTAGGTATTTTTCACCATGTTCCAAACCCTCATTAAAAGATATTTTCTCACTCCTATCAAATTCATTATCTGTGTCGGTGTCGGAATCATTTTCTTGCTGTGGAGAGTTCAAAACAGAGCCAATGATTTCAACATCGGTTATCTGATATGCCTGTGTTAGCTCATCTGAACACATCATCCATACTGAAAACCTCTTCTGGGCTAAGATCTTTTTTCTGCCACTAACACAGAATCATTATTATTCGGTAATTATGACGTCATTATTGAATAAATATTTTTTCTTTGGTATTTCATTCTCCATTCTGCGGTTTCTGGAACCTATAAATTCAATGTTTATATTTTGAGAGGCAGTGCAGATTTCAGAAGTTGGCGGATTTCAGGTCGGCGGATTTTTGGTATGACTGTGCCATCAGAATAATTTAAGGCAAATTAAATTTGGTATTTGTTGAAAATCTATCTAAGGGCTCTTAGGAAAACAGCTGGGGAATTTTTCCAACCAAAAAGTAATCTATTGAATTTATAAAGGCCAAAATTTATGGTAAATGCTAATTTTTCAGTATCTTTTTCATTTAATTTTATGTGGCAATAACCGGATGCTAAGTCTAATGTGGGAAATATTTTTGCATTCTTTAATTGATCTAAATGGTGTCTATTCTAGGTATGAGTTCAAAATTTGTGTTAGTAATTTGGTTAAGTTTTCTGTAGTCAATACACAACCTGGTTTTTTTGCATTTTCATCTCTTTTGTAAGCTAAAGTTACAGGGGCAGCATAAGGACTGAATGAAGGTTTAATAATACCTGCATTTAACAATTGACCTATTTGTTTCTTAATTTTACTATTATCTTTTGATATTTTCCTGCTTGAACTTCATATTCAAGAAAAAATATCTCTTCTTTAGCAGAGTTATACTTGGATTGTTTTAATTTTATATTCTATTTTTCACATATGTCAAATATTATCTTAAGATGTTTTAGATGTTTTTCAAAGTTTGGGGAAAATACCATATCATCAC
Organism: Stegodyphus mimosarum; assembly: GCA_000611955.2. Taxonomy (NCBI): domain Eukaryota; kingdom Metazoa; phylum Arthropoda; class Arachnida; order Araneae; family Eresidae; genus Stegodyphus; species Stegodyphus mimosarum. Next base: position 464,175 of record KK121532.1, read on the forward strand.
CAAAAACATTTAAGGCAAATTGAATCTCATATTTGTTTAAAATTTGCTTAAGGGCTCTTTGGAAAACAACTGGGGAATTTTTCCAACCAAAAGGTACTCTACTGAATTCATAAAAGCCAAATTTTGTGGTAAATGCTAATTTTTCATTATCTTTTTTTCATTTAATTTTATGTGACAATAACTGGATGCTAAGTCTAATGTAGAAAAGATTTTTGCATTTGTTAATTGATCTAATATGGCATTTGTTCTAGGTATGGGTTCAGAATCTGTTTTAGTAATTTGGTTAAGTTTTCTATAGTCATTACACAATCTGGTTTTTGCATTTTCATCTCTTCTGTAAGCTAAAGTTACAGGGGCAGCATAAGGACTGAATGAAGGTTTAATAATACCTGCATTTAATAACTCGCCTATTTGTTTCTTAAAACACTTTATATGGTCTACAAGTTATAGGTAATTCTGAAATTAAAATTACTCGTGAAGATTCAATACTGATACATTCCCCCTTTTTTTTAACAAATATATGATTATAGTTACTTAGTAATTATTTAAACTAGTCATTAACAGTCTCACTATTTTCAATATGATTAGCATAGTTCTTGGTGCTTACACTATTTTCACATACAAAATTATTTTGAAAAAGTTTATCTAACTGAATACCTTTAATTACTATATGTTTCAACAGATAGATTTCATAATTATTAAAATTGAACTGTAATTTAAATAAAGTAACACAATACAATGATAATAATAAATATGTTAAACTAGGATTGACAACATAAAATACTGTATTATTAGTAAGTCTGCCTATTTTACATGATAATTTAATTACTTTCGTCATATACAGACCTCCAGATAGAGATAATAATTTTGTGTTAAGATTATTCTCAATAATTTGGATTTGTGCATTAATACAACTTAAAGTAGTTTTAGAGATTACATTAATTTGGCTGCTTGTGTCAATTATGGCAGGAAGATTTTGTTTTCCTACTTGAACATGTACTTTAAAATATTGTCATTTATAGGTAAAGTTTTTTGGAGAGGTGTATGATAATTTAGAGTGGGATATGGCTGATATGGATAGGCCACTTGTTGTGGCTGGAAATTCCTCCAGGCCTGATTTTTAGGTACATATTGCCTAGGGTAAAATGGCCTTGGAGTACAATAACTAAGCTGATAAAAATTCTGTTGTAAATTTTGCCTGGGAGTTGGAAACCTAGGTATATTAATTAGCATTCTGTAATTCTCCCTGTGAACTTGAGGTAGGAAATAGTTTATGCACTAAAGTTTATGCACTCTTGCAACAAATTAATATTCTGGACAGTTAGCAACATCCATTATTGCTCAGGTAGTCCTTGATCTAAGGTTTAATAAATGAAGCCAGATGCAAAATGTAATTTTTGTCTAAAGTATTTGTCAATATCATTAAATTTGGAATACATGACAGCCACAAAATCATTAAAGATAATATTTTCGGAACTTGAAAAATAGGTTAAAATTTGTATTTAAGAACTACCCAATTATCAATATCAACACACTCTCTGATGTATAACCCCTTAACAATTCTGAGAATAATAACAGTTTTGTCCTTGTCAGTAACATTTTTACTTTCACATTTTCTTTCTTAAAAAAAATGAAAAATATTTATCTATTGGGAAATCGGAACCTTGACTGTTAAAAATTGGAAAATTAAATTTATCTACGATTATGGAAGCAGTTTTGGGTTTGCTCAAGGACATTTTTGCTTGAGAAAGTGTTTGCATGGAGAAGTTTCAGTTCCAATTTTTGTTAATCACCCATCAGTACACATCAATGCTTGATATTGATTATTGGTAATATCGTTATGATTGGAGAAAGCGGAAAGGAAATAATCTAACAACTGCACACACTTCAAGCATTAATTTCAATCCAGTACTGACAAAAAAGAAATCCTAATTTATTTGTAAATGAGCCTGATGAAGCTACATATTTCAGTGACCTTCAAAGCAGAGGAATTATTTTGAATGCTGGCATATATTTGAGGCATAAAAAGCACTGACGGGTGACCTTGAACCAACTGTAACACTGAATCTCTAAATAATTAATTCACTGATGATTTAAAACACACTTTTTTTCCTTCTAAATATTGAAATGAAACACTTTGTTTGACTAAGCGTTAGAACTTTTAGACTTACAGATGAGCAGACACACTTTTTTTAATTTTGTAGAAATTTTACCAAAATCCAACTGAGGAATAAATATTAAACTGAGGTTAGTAGCACATGATCCAATCCTGATCAACTAAATTATGTACAATTAAAAATATGTATATCAGCTTCATAATTTAATTTAATAATAGCCCCTTAATTCCTCATTTTTAATTTGGTTATTTTTTCTTTATTCTAGGAATAATAACATTTCTGGACTGCATCATTTCTAGATTAATCTATGCCACAAAGCTTGCATAACGCTGATAACGTAGTTATTTCAGAACCTAAACTCTTGAGAAATGAAACCTTTGTAAACCAAAACCTTCCTCTTTGATGAGTTGTTACATTGGATAAATGCTACTTCGCTTGTCTCTCTGTTGCAGCTTGGACACAATTTTATTTCACTATGTTTTCTTCCTATCGCAATAATATTAAAAAATGTAAATGTTCTGAAAATATGCATGATTATAGAGCCAAGTGAACTGTGGGTATAAATGTGAATTTAAATAAACATGGAATTAAATCTGCCTTTGACTGCCAAATTTCTTATTCATTATGGATTGTGTCATCTATGTGTCGTGCAATCAGTACTATGATTCTATGTCTCAATGTTCCAGCATCAGTACTTCTCTAAATCTGTTTTCATTAGATGTATATATAAGGTGTTTCAGCAAATCGGTCACAAACTTTCAGGAGAGATAAGAGTACACCTAGACGATGGAAAATCACATAGCAATACATGGTCGGATACGCTTTCCTGACAAGGTAGTGATGACACAAAAAATACAAAAGGAAGGAAATGAACAGGGTGGGAAAACATGTTTATTATGCTTAGTACAGCTAAAATGTTGAGAATGTTAAATTTTAAGATACATTAACAGCCTTGACGTGCATTTCCAGCTGAATGCAATGTATCCTCAATACTGGATCAGCAGGGGTGGTCCGGTGTATTGGCGAGCAAGATCGCCAAACCTCACTTGCAATGACTACTTCCTCTAGGAGTACGTCAAGGCACTGGTATAAGAAACCCCTGTTAGCAGTGCTCAGCAACTTGTTGCACGCATCATGGCAGCTGCTGGGAAAGTTTGAGGCATGCCCAGTATTTTCCGGAACATCAGATCTCCCATGTACTGGAGATGTAACCCTGCATCACGGTCCAGGGTTGTAATTTCAAATACCTTTTGTAATGATGATATTTTTTTTTTTTGTTGGTTTCTACTGTATTAAGCATAATGAACATGCTTTCTCACTCTGTTCCAGGGTTCATACACACTTCTGCATGTGGAAATTAAGGACTTTTAAGGACCATCAATGAAAAAATTAAGAACTTCTCAAGCAAATAAGAATTAAATAAACTAAAGCAATTATCTACACCCGAACTTCACTTTTATAATTTGTAAGAGTAATGTAAATTTGTAAGTAGGGTCCATTATTATTAAACATAATCTAATATTTAATTATGAAACAAACTCAAGAATAAAATCAACTTCATAATTTTTTTCAAGAATTAGCATTAAATTATAATATTTCATGAAACAATTATATTTTACACTTATAATGCTTCCACTTTAAAAAAGATTACTGGCTTTTTACTTAAATTTTATTAACAATTAGTTTTGCACTGATTCTTTCTTTTATATTTCATTTCATCACATAGTCATTCAGTCAAGAGGTATATAGGAATTTCATATCAGGTGGTATAAACTGAATTGAGAACTAAAATAATAATCAGCATGACTTATAAATAAGTTTGGCTGCTGCCACCACAGCTGCTTACTTAGAGACAGCTGCTGATCAGAACAGATGTGAAGGCCTGACCTTGAAATGGTTGTGAATGTTCAAAGTTAGCTGCACTTTCTCTAATCCAATTAGCGACATTGCATTGATGTGTACTAGATTTGCTAGAATTATAACCCAGTTAATATACAATATTTAATACAAAGTTCCAATAAGCCACTAAAGCACTAGATATGATAGATTTTTTTATATTATTTTACATCTCAATATCTATAAGGAATAAAGATTTATACTAATTTTTATATTTTTGTGTTGTATCTTGCATTTACAAAAAGGATTAAGGAAAGGAGATAACTCAAATTAACATGTAGAGATAATTTCTAAAGGTGAGCAGATTGTTACAAATAATTAAATTGCATAGTTATATAACCTTACTCATAACAGATTTCCATGCTTACAATGACATTTTTTTTTATTTATAAAAAAAAAATCTACCAAGAACATTTTACAGCAGTTATAATTTATGATATTGGTTCTAAAACAATACTCGTATAATTATACATTTTATAGCTACAAAACATTTATTGTTTTACTGTTTTCTACAAAACATTCGTTGCTACAAGACATTTATGTTTTGTGACAACAACAAACTATTTATTCATCTTTTTTTTTTTTTTTAATTTGAAAATTTTCCGGATATTTTAGCTAATTTACATCAGATTCCTTCTCTTTAGCATGATTTAAGTTTATTTGTTTCAATAAATAAATTAAGGTTCCCACTAGGCTCTACTTCATCTCCTAATTTGTTTAATGTTTCAACAATGTACCTTTGAAGAATAATTTTCTCTCTCTTTATAAAATCAGTTTCTTTTTTAATGAATTTCCTCTTAATGTCCGAATTTACAGATTTAATTAAAGATTTCTGTTATTCTAAAGAACTGCTTGTATTTGTTTAGAATGTACAGAAGAAACTGCTACTGCTACTGCTACTTGTATATTTCTTTAATAATGTTGCGTTTTCACGGGTTCATGGATTTGAGAGTATCCGATGAAAACACGATGCAGAACAATAAAAAGCACAATTTATTTACAAGAATCACTATTTACAGCACAGTTCCAAAATCACCTTTAAAAGCGTCGAAAATCTACAATAAATACGCTGAAACAATCAGCAACACAGCTTCAGGCTGTAACTGTACAGGTAGCTTCACGGCAACACTAAACTTATAATAAAACACCGTGGAACAATCACCAATCCACTTTCAAGCTATACTGTAAAGATAGCTTCACGGCAAAGCACTATCTCGATTGCTTTCCGTTCACAGAACTCTCGCGTAGCAGCTATTCTCACAACTAATCACACTACTCGCAACACTTCACAATCTCGCAACTTGCAACAACTAACTCAACTAACTCGCAACTCAACTAACTCAGAAACGCAAGGGTTTAAATAGCTTTTCTTAAAGTTCCACACGTTTCGAGAAATATCTCGACAGGAAATTATTCTAGAAGCTTCCCGATTGGACTGTGGGATATCGCCAATTTGTTCGCCAAATGGGCAATAAAGTCGCCAATCTGGCAACCCTACCATACACTATTTTATGGCAACCCTAGTGCTATGCCGGAAAGCTTACATACAGGCGCTACCGCCGAATTTTTCGTAACAATAATATGAGTAATGAAAATAAATATGAAATGATATAAGGTCAAGGATGGCATCAAAACCAGTATGGCAGAATTTTTAGAATTTATTGAAGCACTTAGCAACAAAATGTCAGGCAAAATTTTAGAATTTAGGGCAGGCATTAAGGTATATATGGTGCACTGAGACAAATATGATGAATTTTTTAATAAATTGTTGGTTTTCAATTTCTTTGCTTTCTTTGATTGCATCAATGTTTGTGTCTATTGAAAGATCAGAAAATAAAGAGAAGATAAGCATGTTACACAAAAGACTTCTAAGATCAAAAGAAAAGAGTTAAAATAATTTACTCTGTTCTTACAAAAATACTCAAAAAGATAAGAAATTCACCATAAATTTCCTCACGTTCATTACATATTAATTCCACAAGACACTTTTCATTTCATCACATTTTTCTGGAATTGTAGTAAAATTTTAGTAGTAAAAATAGTAATTTTTCTGGAATTGTAGTAAAATTCTGGAAATTCTATAAATTTTGCCCTCAAAATAAAAATCTACAAATCTTGCTTTTAGACTTTGCAAGATACAAGGTCTAAAATCCAAAAGAAAATTCATCCCTACCAACTCTCTAAGAGCAGAAAAGCCAGAAGGTTTTTGAAAAATAAAATTCTGAGGAGAGAAGGATAAAATTAATGTTCACGAAAAAACTGATACGCATTTAAATATTCTGAAACAACTACATGGGAAAACTCTTATCATGAAAAAATATAAAGGAAGATAAATAAAATTAATTTTTAAATAATTACAGTAGCATTTTTTTTTCCCTCAGAAGTGTCTCAAACTGTGCTTTATACGTATTATCTTGTTTATTTTTTCAGAATCAAAATACTTTTAAGTCACCAAAACGGACAGCAATGTAACTTTAAAATATGGTGAGAAAATAAAAATGTTCTATCTTAATGTTATTTCTTAAATATAATTTTAATACATCATCATTATTTTATGGCATTTATCAAGTTTGTAAGAAAAAATGTCAAAATTTTGCAAATCTCCAAATAAAAAATTTTGTATACAAACTGATCTTGAAATCTCCAAAATGGTAATAAGTCAACACATTTAGCACATAATTTCAAAAGAATTCAAACTTTAACCCATCAAATACATACTTGTCAATACATCGCCAAAAAAATATTGCTCCAAAATGTTAATTCAGACTCAACATGGCAGTCAAAAAAAAGCAGACAGAAATGTCAGATGAGTAAAATTAAAGACGTTTCACCCAAAATTAAGGTCTTTTAAGGACTACAAATTGTTTCCAAAAAACATAAGAGCTTTAAGTACTTTTAAGAACCATATGAACCCTGCTGTTTATGTCCTTCCTTTTGTGTTATCACTACTGCACCAGGTAAGCATTTCCGACCATGCACTGCTATGTGATTTTCCATCATCTAGGTATATATATAAAATATAAAAAATATGTTGGCTTTGCTGTATGCAAACAGGCAACCTCTAATTAACTTTCTGAAATTTCAGGATCTTTCCCCTAGACCAGTACTTTCGAAAACACTCTGGCATGTTATGTAACTGCCACTATAAATAGCAAGGTAGGAGCCACTGCCATCGCATGCTATAAAAACCTACACTGCTTTGTCTCTTACCTTCTGCTCAATAAGTTATGAGGCAGAAAGCTTAAATTGGACATTACCTAATTTAAATCACTACGGATATGTAATTTGGTGCTCTTCATCTAAAAAAAAAAATTATCTGCCATTTAATAGAATAAAGATATGGAACTTTAATAGTGAAATTCTTCTGTCTCATCTTTTGTCTACCTTCCACTCTGCGATGACAACACCTGGATTCTGATGTGACTTGATTGCTCAGCCTCATCATTCCAATACCTAGCTACTGAAATTACCACATATATATACATATGCAATAAATTCTGTAGATATTTGATGATTATTTAGTGTTTATACAATGATAGCACAGATTCATAAGGTGCATTGCAGAGAAGAAGAACTTAGCAGACGTGGTGCAGATAAAACAAATAATTTTATCCCTTGATAACTAATTCTGAGAACACATATTCATCTTTACACATGACCATTATGGATGTGATAAGCAAAACGTTTATGAAACTGATCACATTTTGAGACAATGCATGAAGCAGAGAAATAAGCAACACACATTCGCACAGTGAGAGGAAAGTAAGTGCACATTTCAGCAAAGAGAAACTTATAGAGTTGATTTCTTTGTTTAAATTTTGAACAGTGATTGGCAAGAGCTGATTGGCTTAGCAGGATTAATAAGATGACATAAAGTGGACTAGTCTTCAGATGATGCACTTTAGATTCATATATTAGTAATTTTTAAGACAGGAAAGGGATGTAGCCAGATTAAAACAAAGAAATATATATTCCTCATTTTAATATATGTATGTGTGCATGTGTATGTGAGATATACATATATACATGTTACTGTAAAAGCCCGCAGTCTCGTAGATCCTAGGTTTTACAGGTAGAACCTAGCTTTTACCAAAGTGGCTCGGTAAGAATCCGAAGTATGCTTTAATATGATTCCATTTCAGGTTTTTTTGAAGCCTTTGCGGTAAATCCTAGGTGTTATCAACACTTCTGGTAAAAGTCCAAAACGAGGGATTTAATTTGACTTTGAATAAGTCTGGGCACCCAATTTCTGCGCCAATTCTTTTCTGTTCCAGCCCCTCCTTATTCGTACAATTTGCAGTCTAGGTTCGAGTGAATTCAAAGAAGTACAAAAGGCTACAATCTAAAATAGAAGCAGTTTGTTTCCATTTTAACATATTTTGTGTTTTTTATTTTGCTGAAAGGAAATGAGTGATACCACGCAGAAAAAGTTTTACAACACTTTGTCTGAATCTGTAAAAAATAAGCAGGATAACAGCTCTTATTTAACAAATGAGAAATACACTTCATTAATAAATGAAGGGAAAGAAGCAAAATGTGTGAAGGAAAAACAAACAGCTCATTACAGAAACACTGTGTTATTCTAAATATTAGATGAGAGGACAAACTTATAGCACTGTCTGCAGAAAAAGCAAGAAATCCTGCATTATATTATTACTGATGAAGTCTTCAACATCATACAAGACACTGATATCAGAGTAAGCTATGGTGGAAGAACCTGTATGATTAAAGAACTGAATCTCAAGTACAAGAATGTAATAGTAGAATCTATCGTAACGTATTTGAGACTACGTGACTATGTGCTAGAAAAAAAAAAAAGCTGTGAAAAGGGGGATTGTAATCAAACCAATTGTGTATAGCAAAATAAATTCTCGATGCCAAGGTGACCTAATAAATACGCAGCCCAGTCCTGATCCCGATATGAAATTCGTTTTAGTATATCAAGATCATCTTACAAAATTCATCCTACTCCAAAGTTTACATAATAAAAGAGCTGACGAAATAGCATTTCACCTTCTGGATATTTTCCCAACTTTTGAATCCCCAAACATTCTACATTCCAACAATGGAAGGGAATTTTGCAACTAAATCATAAACAGTTTATATCAAAGTGGAGTGATGTAAAAATAGTTCACAGTAAACCAAGACAGAGTCAATTGTAAGGTTCTGTCGAACGGGCAAACCAGGATGTTGAGAACATGTTGGCAGTATGGATGCAAACAAATAAGACAGAAAAGTGGTCCAAAGGATTAAAACTTGTTCAAGCAATAAAAAAACAAAGCATATCATGAGGGAATCAAATGTTCACCTTATGAAGCTATGTTTGTTTGTCCTATGAAGCTGGGACTTGCTAACTCAGTTTTACCACATGATTTGATTAGTAACATGGAAAATGAAAAGGACTTAGAAAAATTATAAATATTAATAATTAATGTATGGTTAATACAGAAAATGAAGGCACTAACCTTGAATGTGAAAAAGAATCGTGCATAATGATGGAAGTAGATACTGAAGTTCAAATTGAAAAAAAAAAAAAAAAAAAAACTAA
>KK121532.1:473747-485241 GCA_000611955.2 Stegodyphus mimosarum
AAAATGAAAAAAAAAAAAAGAGAGAGAGAGAACCAGATATATATGCTCTGGCACAATGGGTGTGATTATCAACAAAGTTCAAAATATGAAAGTGTTTTGAGAGACAGCTAATGAAGCATTTCAGAAGCAGGCACAGATGAAGATTGTGTTTACTAAAAACTTTCTGAAACCTACTCTCGGACAGAATATTAAAATAAAAGTACCTGATATTGATACGTCAAAAATGGATCCAAAATCAGTAATAGCCGTTATTAGAGATATTAAAGATGATGAGTTTTATGTTCTTGGTGCTAAGTTAGGTAAATTAAAATCTCTGTACACAAGAAACCAGTTTACCTTTTTCAAAGAAAATTTTTTAAACATCAAAGAAGTTGGTACAGAAGAAATAAGTGTACATGAAGTAGTAAAAAGAATTGGAAGACTCAGTTGGGGAACAAGGGCTCAGAAAATGCAACTGTTCAAAGAAGTGTATGAAGATGTGTTAGTGCAAATCAATTGAACTACTTTGTAATTCAAAATGCCATAACAGTCAACCCTGTTGTCACAAGTAGTAAGGACTATTAATTTTAAATTTCATAATTTATATTTATTTTTTTTCTGATCTATAAATTTAATTTTTTAACTATTACCAAAATTATTTTTAAAAAATTACTGAAATCTCTTCAGTAGTTATCGAGAGAATTGTGCACTAGTTCAACTTTTTCACATGGGATCTTATTTGTCAAATGGCATAAATACTGCATTTTTTTAATTTTATTTCTTGTAACTCTTTGAAAAATAATTGTAAGACAGTTCCATCGACATAATCATAAATCATATCTTATTTTGATCACTTTTAAAATTTATATTATCAATTAAAAAATTAAAGTGTTTTTTAACCTTATGGAGATACACTGTATACAATGCACCTGACAATGGAAAATCCTATTATAAGTAATCCCTCATTTCGGTCTTTTCCAGAAGGCGTTGGGTAGCTTCTAGGATTTACCACAAAGGCTTGGTAAAAGCCCGAAATGGAATCATATTAAAGCATACTTCGGACTTTCACCAACCCACTTTGGTAAAAGTTAGGTTCTACCGGCAAAACCTAGGATTTACCAGACTTAAGAGTTTTACAGTAACATATATATATTCCCTGATGTTTCTACTAAAGTTTTTGCTTGAAAAACATTAGAAAATTGCACAAATTCAGCATCACAAATAACGTAAGCAATGTACACATAAAATATTACACAGCTATTCATTGCAAAATTATACGTGGCACGATGTTAGCAGACTATCACATTTTGCCCTTTGATGCGCATTTGGCAACTTGCACTCAATTAGCAGAAGCACTAGATTTTGCAAGTTTACTTTTTTAAATAATAAAAATAAATTTCATTTCCTCAAATTATAAAAAATTACATAATTTATGTTTTGAAATATCCACTAAAATGTAACATCAATAGATAAAAGAAATTAAATTAACATTTATATATCTATAAAAAGTAGTTAAACAAAAACCTTTTGCAATTTTCAGTTCTTTAAGCATATCAAAAGAAGACACTGGTTTTGCAGGTAATCCTATTTTTTCTACATTTTTCAGAAAAGATTGATATGTCAAAGGCACCTTACCATTGTAATCAATGATTCTAAAAATAGAAAAAATTCTGATCTTTGTCCAAATACTTATATATAAAATCAATAATTATAAAAAATTGAGTCATTATTTAATAAAACTTTCATAACTTAATTATATCAGCATTACAAAAAGTTGGTGGGTAAATGATAGTGAAACTAAATACAGAAACTATTTTTTTAAAAAAAAAAAGTAGTAACAGAATAACCTGGTCATACAAAGTATAAATACAAATACATATCCAAATTGCTCAGCAATGGTAAGAATGCTCAGCAATGGTAAGAAATAAGTACAGAGACATGTCTCTTCCAATACTACAAACATCCAAGAAAATGCAAATGCAGGCAAAGGGAATTTAATAATGTCATAGGTATCTTGTGATATAAGTTAAAATACAAAAACAAGATCTTGGAAAATGATTCTTTATTACCAGTTTAATATCTAAAAATGATCTCTTTCTTAGATTGCCTTAAGAGGCCAAGGTTCTTTTTTTTGGGGGGGAGGAAGGAGAGAATCCTTCTATTAATTTTCATTCCATTTGACAAATAGCTATGGTATCCCTACATAAAGTTTTGTAGATGCCACAAATTAATGGCATTTGTTGCTCTGCTTTGATCTATAAATACTGTATCAACTGCTGCATTGTCTATCATCATGTATTGTTTTAGATAGCAGTTCCAATTGAAACATTTTTCCAAAGAATATTATTAGTGATGTCAAATTATAGCCTGTAACATGTAACCTCCTATGAGGATATCAGTGCATCCTGAATAAGAATTAGACAAATGTGAGATTATTTAAAGTTGCAGCTAATTCATATAAAATTAATACTTACATCAAAATATTATTCAATTAGTTCTTTTCAATGCTCGCAAGTAAACTGTGTTACTTTCTTTTTGGCGTAACTAATAAAGATGCACCATTTCTTATAAAGATACTTTGCTTTAACTGGATTCTGCTACCAGCCATTATATCAATCAACTATTTAACTGATTATAAAAATGATTTTACATTTAAATCAAATAATGCCCAATTGTATTCCAAGCTAGAAGTAATGAAAGGTTTGGAGGCATTATTAAAGTGAATACTCCAGTGAAAGAAAAAAAAAGGTCTAAAAATTTGAGTCAGTTCTAAAGAATTTGTCAAAGATAAATTTCCTAGATTTGAGTCAGATACAACAAAATAAGCTTACCAGACAAAATAAATGATAGGACAAAATAAATATGCACTTATATTATAAAACAGTAAAATGATATTAGACACTATACATTTATACTCACTGCTCGGGTGAATACAGCATATTAGTGTAGCCTTTTGTGACTATAACATTTAATTTTTCCATCATTTTATCAATAGCTTCATCTCTCTGTTTTGCATAAGGTTCAGTATCATGCTCATATGTTAAAAGCTTTATATTCCATCTCTTTACTGCCTCAGGTAAAACATCCATAGGATTGCCTCGGATAACAAATAATCTAAATTCCAAGATTCAATAAACCATATATAAAATTGCATACATTGAAAACACATAAAAAACTATCATTAAATTCACAAGTTATTTAAAAAAAACTTAAATTGATATTTGAATGTCATTTAAATCTTAAAAAATATATTTTAAATATAAATACATTACACAAAATACTATTTGAAAATTAAGATAATCATAAATTAATTCTTAAGAACTGATAATTATATTCTACAGCGTGGATGTAAGATTATAGCATAATAGCTTCTATCATAAATTATCAACCATGGATTATTAACAAATTTAAATGGAAAATGTCAGACTTGGAGATAAGGTTAACTTTCTACACTCATGTCCATAAATTAAACATAATTCGGAGTCACGCGGAAATCGAACTCTAAAATAAATACATCACCTGTAAAATCACTACACACATCTTCAAGAATAATATGCAAGTTTCAGGAAGTAACCAGATGACGCCAATGGTACGTCATAATGACGAGAGTGTAAGAGAGTGATATATAAGGAATACAGGCAAAGAAGTAAAATTGTTCGCAGGCGCTTCATAAGCATTTCAGTGCAATAACCGAATAGTTATGTCACAAAGGACACATTTGGATGATTTTTTACGTAGTAGAATTATCGGCCGTCTGGAATGTGGGCGTACCCAACTGGAAGTAACAGACGAACTTGGAATTGCCCAGAGTGTCATCTCCAGGCTTTGGCAACAATTCCAAGATGATGGTAATGTGAGTAGACATTATAGCACAGGTCGCCCCAGAGTTACAATGCCGAATGAGGACCGATATTTGGCAGTTACTGCCAAAAGAAACAGGCAGAGCACAGCCTCAGACTTGTCTCATCAGCCACTGGTATGACAATTTCAAGGCAGACCATGTACAGACGCTTAGCGTAGATTGGTCTATATGCTCGCAGACCTGTCAGATGCACTCCACTTACTGCAACTCACTGTCACCTGTGGTTAGCCTGGAGTAGAGAGAATGCATTGTGGACACAGCAACAGTGGGCATGCGTGATGTTTTCCGACGAGTCCAGGTTTAGCTTGCAGTCTGATTCTCGCCAGACCTTCATATGGAGAGCTCCAGGTACCCGTTATCACCAAGAAAACATCATTGAATGACACCGTTACGGTGGTGCAGGAGTGCTCGTTTGGGGTGGAATTATTCTGGGTTCCAGAACTGACCTGCATGTTCAAATTGGAACTATGGCAAGCCAAATCTATTGGGACGTCATTCTGAAACAACATGTACGTTTGTGTCGGGGCGCCATGGGTGCACAATTTGTGTTTATGCATGACAACGCCCGTCCTCACCGTGCAAACATCGTAAGCGAATGCCTTCAATCGGAGGATATCACCCATATCATATGGACTGGCCAGCATTCTCACCGGACTTGAATCCAGTAGAGCACGTGTTGGACATGCTTGGCCGACGAGTTGCAGCCCGTCAACCTCCTCCTACATGTCTACCGGAACTTCGGAGAGCATTGCTTTTTGAGTGGTGTAATATCCCCCAAGATCAGATCTATAATTTGATACTCAGCATGCCTAGGCGTTGTAGGGACTGTATTGCATCGTCTGGGAGACATACAATGTATTAACAATCATACCAACCATATAATATTGGTTTTTTGTAAATAGGTTTTTTTTTTTTTGTAATTTGCTTCAGGGAGAAAAAGTCGATAATTTTTTTAATAATATCAAACATATAGCATCTTTTTTTGCTCTTTACCTTTTGTTTAATAAATAAGCTTTACAAATAAGTCAAATTTGTTTTGCTTCTAACTCTTCCTTTGCTGTGATTTTGCATTATCCTTAATTTATGGACATGAGTGTATATCAGCACGGCATGCTAGAAAAGAAAACTCCAAAATATATTTTTACATTGTGTGTCAACTAATTTATTTTTAAATTAGATAAGGGCAGCTTTCTATATCAGTACAGATTACTAAAAAAGAAAATTCCAAAATACAATTTTATATCATGTAACAATTAATTTATTTTTAAATTGTTGAGAGAATATGATATTCTACAGACTATAGCAGGCCAACTCATTAACTGTAAGCTACTGGTTGATTGCTGCCTGCTTTTGAGTTGCTCATGAGCTATCCTGTTATTTTATACACTTCCCGTGTAGCAGCAGCTTTCAATGTGGTTAATACAATAATAATAATAAATAACTCAAGGTAATGAAATTATTTGACATTCCTATTCTATCTGATACTTTATGTATCTCTGAAAATATAGATATGCATATACACATATAAATCAATCCATATGTAAAGAAAATTTTCTTTAAAGATTAATAAAGTGATGTAAACCAGTAATTCTAAACTGGCAGCACCAGAAGCTATTTTATGCAGCCATGCCCTACAGTTTAATTATGTATTTGTTGTTAATGCTGTGCTTATAGATTTAGGTATAGCCTCAATTCGTTGCACAATGACTTGCAATACAGTGTTCATTAGAACAGAGGAGTAGGTTAGGTTAGGTTATTCAATTATGGCAAAGCACACGAGGGCTATCTGCCTAAAGGGAGGGATGCCTTCGTGGAGGACTTTCTAAGGGAAACTGGCTCGTATACACGTTACACATGGGGAAAACCACGAAAACGCCCATGCAGCCAGCCCGTTCGCGGGATTCGAACCTCGGACCGAACTACCAGTGCTCAGCGTCTTTACCGCTCGGCCGCTGGTGGGCCAGAACAGAGGAGTACTAGTAGACATAACATTCCAACTGAGTTCAAAGTTAGTGCTGGTACACAACCAAAAATGCTTACGTAGTGCATATACTAGCTCCCACAAAAGAAGCTAAGAAAAAAAAGAGGGATTTTAATCATTACATCCCAGGAAATCACAACTAAAAATATAAATATTGCAGACAAAAAATATAAACACTGCAGACAAAGATATTATACATTGCAAATAGGTTGTCATTATTCTCAAATTTTGTTTACACTCAAAAGTTTTCACAATTCTTTTATTTTTAGTCTATATCAAATATAGCTGGTTAATTCAAGATATTAGAATTATTTGAATTACAAAATGCAACCAACAGAAATTTCTTAAAAGTATTTTTTTGCAGACAGAAAAATAAATATTATAAATTTGAATCTTTCCTTTTGCATTATTATTGTTGTTATTTATGTATGTTATGATAACTATTTAATGCATCTGTAGAGTATTCATTTATTTTTATTAATCAGTTTTATGTTAGTTAGCTTTTCTGCCTTTCTCGCTTTCCATTTTCCTGCCATAAGGGTAATTTCTAATTAATGCATATTCAAATGAGATAAAAAGAGGTAGTATGTCAATGAAGGTTTTAGATGGTAGAATCAGAATCAACCTGCTGAAGGCCACATTGCTATTTGATTCTCTTGAGAGCACTTTATCTGCTGAGTTGCATTATACTTGCCATTATGCTTGTCATGACGTGATATTAGGTCTGCCCCAACTTGTGCTTTTTTGTCTATATAGCCTTTGAGCTAACTAAAATTTATTAAGTCATTATTTTTTATTTTTTTCATAAATGCTGACTGGTTCTGTAAGTATGAACAATACCTTCTGTTAATTTTTATTTCAGTTAAATAAAAGAGTCCTTTATACCTTTACTCTGTTCCAATTTCCAATATATAAAGATAAGTCACTTACATTGATTATATGTAGAATTCTCAAAATTTATGTTACTAAAGAGACTGAGACTCTATATAAGTTTGATATTAAGTTAAAATTTAGCTTGTTGTTTGAAATTTAGTTTATTTTGCTGAAAAAAAAAGTCCACACCACCACCTGCTTTCAGGTCAAGTATTCAGCTCACATGAACTTTTGTTTGAGACGACTGATATAAAGCATACAATAAAAGAAAATGAGAAATGTTTAACACACAAAATGAAAAAAAAAGGGGGGGTGGGGACAATGTTATAATGTCATTTCTTTTCTCTCCTATTTCCATATTTTTATTCTACCTCCTTTTTTTGATATTTGAAAGTATATTTTTTATTGTATTCCTTATACATGTAATGCATTAAAATTTCCAGCTAAAAAATTCAAATTTATGTAAGAAAAATTAAAGGATTTTATTAAATGCACATAAATAGGTTTATATATGAACACAAGCAAATGATATTTCAAGCTGTTAATATATAATTCATAATTACTTTAGCTTATGAATGAAAAAAGTATAATAGAAAGTGTAATAAAAAGTAAATAAATTCCTTTTCTAATAACTAAAAAATTCCAGAATACATACTTGCCTTGAATTAAATTCTTGTAAACTGGCATCAAGATCTGCTAATGACTGCATCAAAAATCTCCATCGGTTAGGACCTACTCTCATATTTTCCACAAACCATGGGTCCAAAATAAAAATTGGCCAAAAATAATTGCCATTCTTCACTGCTTCAACTAAAGCTGGATTATCATGTAGCCTCAAACACTTACGAAACCAATGTATGCTATTGCCTTGGATCTTCTGAGTAGTATTCATGATTATAGTTGCTGGAAATTTATCTATTAAATTATATGAGATTTTTAATTGGTATTAATTATACTATAATTCAGTTTATTTGTAAAACAATATATGATAAATCCATTAAAAAAGTATCTTTTTCAAATTCATTACTAAATAAGTTGAAAATATTTATTTTTGTGAACAGATTTTAAAATACCTAGGGAATTAAAAATTACATATTGTTATGACTCCAGAAACATATAATGTTTTGTTTGTGATTTCTTTCAGGCTATAACTGATTATTAAGGGTTGGCTAAAATTTTCTGTTAACAGCATTTGCTTTTGGCTCCAGTATATGCTATATATAATTTTTAGTTATATAAATTTTGTAACATTTTTAATTCCTAATGTGAAATAAATGCTCTTTTGAAATACAATTTTTAATCATAATTTTTTTTTCTCTCTTTTATTTACATACTGGTTTAAAATCTCTCTATTAAAATTATTCTCTAAAGAAATCATATTCTTAAAAAGTTTGCAAATAAATGCGGTGGTTTGGCTTCCATGGCAAACACAGGTCAAAGTAAAGTGTACCAGAAATTAAAGCTCAACTTATATGTATTCACGATACAACTTTTCTTACTCTTTTAATATTTTATAACCACCATTCAAAGCTATCTCAGAAAGTGCATCCTTACTTATGTAAATGTTTAAAATAATATGTCCTAAAGATTTTTTACCTTTCCATCTTTCAGGACACCTATTTATTGGTACTCATTTTCCCATTCTTTAGAAATCTCTTTCCTTTCACAACATCTATCCTAGATCTAATCGTTTTTAAAGTATTCTCATTTCAGAAATTCTTAGCAATATCACAATCTGCTGATTCATTAAATATATAAATAAAGTGCTTGAAAATATCATCCTTTATGTTGAGAAATGAAATACTTATCATACTCATTTGAGCTCAAATTCAGTTTTAAAAGAAGCATGGCATACGTTCAATCAGCTGGCTGATGCTCCTAATCTTGATATTAAGTATCAAATGCATTGATCAAGTATCAAATGTTTAAAAGAAATTTAGTGGAGTTCATGGGAAGATGTTAATAAGTGAAATAATATGAAAAATTATATAGAATTTTTAAATGCTCAAGAATATTTTAAGGATAAAGACTATATTCAGATGTTGGTATGTGGTTTGTTATGCTTTTTCTATGCAATGTTTTCTTGGCCTGCAAGATTCTGTCCTCAAATTAACACACATGTTTTACCAAAGGCTCGAACATTAAAAAAAATGTCATATAAACTCTACATTCTAAATATTTTTAACTTAAACTGTCATGAACTAGTTAACAGTTCAGCAATCTATGTCTAAAAAATTTTTATTGATGTAGGAGCAGTTATGATTCACTAGGCTAGAAATAAAAAACTGATGGCAGGTGCTTCTCAGTTTCCCACCTCTAATATTTCTCAATTTTTTATATAAATCATAATTCTAGCTGAACTTCTTATGCCTCTGAACCCCAATTTCAAGAGAAAAATCTTTTGATCTTGAAAATTTTATTTTAATAATAAGCAAGCATTAAAAATCAATGTATTCCTGCTTTCGTTGGGACACTAGAAGTTGAGACTTTTAAGGGAAGAAAAGGCTCCCATCCACATGTCAATGATTTGTTCTTCAAGAAATGCAATGAATTTTTTACAGCATGTAAATTTTTCATTCCCCACACTACTAGGACTAATTCCCAAGGTTGTGCATGTCTGCTTGCGACTTCCTATGGAAAAGAGCACCTACAGACTTTTTGGAATGATATAACTGAATATAGAGGATAAAAACTGTCACTTGTACAGAGCCTTATGTTTGTTCTCATCGTGCAGCTCAACCTTTGAATTCCAAGAAATATATTCATGTCATATTCTGCTCCAATCAGACAGATAGTGGTTAGTGAGACTGACTGCAGTACTGATGGGCCGAAGTTCGAATCCCGAAAAAAGCATGGATGTTTGTAAGTGTATAATGTATGTACCACAAGGGCACATTCAAAATAGATGGCAATTCAAAGACTCCTTGAATGGTTAGTAGAAGAAGAGAAGCGAAACACCTTCAGACCACCGCTTGGGGTGATTCCTCAAAACTGGAAGGCAAAGTTACACAATTAGTGTGAAGGGACTATACCTATACAACCTATGGTGAAATTCTGGTATTCTATACACTACCAGGGTTTAATTTCTAAAATCAGAAGTGCCTGAGCCCTATGGAAGACTGAGGAATGAAAGAAAAAATAAATAAATAAAATAGCTGAATTAAAATAATTAAATTTAAATTAAGAAAAATGTAAAGAGATAAAGAGAAATCCAATAAATTATTAAATTAATTTTAAACAGTTAACTAGAAAAAAAAAATCTCACCTTGTCTTACTTGGGACATTGGCTGGAATTGCAATTCCACTTAGAAGCTAAGAAGCAGCTCAGCCAATCTCCGCCTGAATTTAAGCCCGGATTATATGTATAATACACTAATCCAAGGGATGACAAGTACCACTTTTTTTTTTTTCCAGCACACTAAGGAAAAAAAGATAAAATGATTAAAGTTCCATTAAGGAAAACAGTGAAAATTCTAGAAACAGTATCAGGATATGGAAGGAAATTTTAACGAAAAGTGTAGCTTTGAAAATAAAGAGGGAAAAGTTCAAGACTTTCTGATTGCAATGTCCTGTTGATATAATTCTAGCCGTCAAGCAGAAATTTTCCCTGAATAGGATTTGGTAACACCGTGAGAATAAATGTAAAACTTCTCTGTACAAGTGATAGCAGTGGTCCCCCCGTTTGGTTACATCATTCAGAAAGTTCACAGCCACTCTGCGATAGGAAGTCACTATCATGGAACATGTACAACCAAGGAATCACTTTTAGTGTTTGAGGAACACAAAATTTGCCCACTCTCATAAATTCATTGCACATCCTGGAGAATAAGCTTTTGATATATGATTTGGGAGCTTTTCTTTCCTTAAAAGTCTCACCTCTGCACAAGGCTTGCGTGCAAGGAAAAGACAAGCCTGCATTCAGAAATTGGAATTGATTTTTAAGGCATGTTTACTATTAAAACAAAATTTATCTGCTAAAATTGTGGTTCACGTACATAAAAGAAGTGCCGGAGCCCTTTTACATGCCGGCTTCGGTGCGCTCTGGCTGAAATCATAATTTATCTAGAAAAACGAGTACAGGAGACAGGCTCCGATGCAATTTAAGCTCTGCTTATACCTATACTTGTAACATTCTACTTGACAGTTAGAATTATACTGGCAGAGAACCATGGTCAGACTTCATTTCCACTAAATTTTCTTTCATATTCTCATACTGTTGCTAGCATTCTCTCTAGTCTCACTAGTGACACTTTAATCATTTTACCTTTTTTGTGGGATACATTAGAAATAGAATGGTCTTTGTTTCTATCATTCCTTGAAACAATATATTATACTGCAGATTCAGGGCTTAAATTCAACCAGAGCCCAGAGATATTTCTTAGTTCTTCTTAATGAAGCTGTACTTCCAACCTCAGCCCAGCATATGATGAGCTTTGATATTTTATTATTTAACTGTCATTCATTTAATAATTTATCTGTTTACATTTTATTAAACTTAAATTATTTAATTGTTAATTATTTTATTTATTAGTCCAAAGGGATTTAGTCCCGAAGGACTATTACTTTCGTTTTGCGATTTTGCGTTGATTCACTCTGAATGCCCGATTCACTTTTCAAATTGTTGCCACTAAATGTTATCGCTCTGCATTAAATTTTAAAAAATGAAAAATCTGCATAAATGTATGCATGTTTCTCGCATTGTGATAAAACCTAGAGCCATCGAATTTTGAATGACGTAATCCTACTGCGAATATGGGCATCTGGAAGCCCTAATTTTGAATTTGAAATTTGCTTTATTA
>KK121532.1:487737-569776 GCA_000611955.2 Stegodyphus mimosarum
ATACACGGAGAGGGATCGCAAACTTAAGACCATCCTCAGCAGAAAAGCTCTAGCTACACAATTACTTAGACAATTTACAATTTCTGTAAAATAACAAGCATAATAAATTCTCAATGTTTATCTAGAATTATCTAAAAATTTAAATATTTGGAGATTAGCTCTTTAATCTATTATTTTATGACCAACATAAGAAGTTGTACATGAGGACAATTAATAAATATTACATTTCTAAATAAAAATATGAGTTCCCAAAATTATATTATAATAGTTATATGCTGCCACTTCATTAAGCTGTGAAAGTGTCAGACATGCTAATATAGAACCACAGGTAAGTATTATTAAATGATCAAACAAAAACAAGTTTGTCTTCAAACCAGAAGACTTCTATGTGAAGTTTTTGAAGGGAAATTCCCATTCCAGTAAACAGTGCAGGTTTCAGGTTCTAATGATTCCAGGTAAATTGGATTTAAGGTTTCTAGGAATAATACAAAATAATTTAAAGAACAAATGTCTCACTACAGATTACTTTAAAAGTCCCATCACATATCTTCTCAGCATCCGACTGTATTTTGATGCCAGGTATTCAGAATGTTATTTTAATCAAACCTGGATAATGGCTTGGAATTCATACAACCACTGTGTTGTTTAAATCTGATCTTATTCAATAGCTTATATTAAAATCATCAAAAATTTCCTTGACTAAGTCTACATGTAATTCACACAACCGTTTATTTTTAAAATTACAATAATCCAGAATTTGTAAATTTATGGATTATTGTAATCACACTCATCACCTAAATTTTTTCATATCTGAAAAATAATTGACATTAATAGTTATTAATAAAAATATTTGCCTAAATCACAGCTTTTATGTTTCTTTTTTTAAAATCCTTCTGAATTTGTACAGTGCTTAAGGAAT
Organism: Stegodyphus mimosarum; assembly: GCA_000611955.2. Classification (NCBI taxonomy): domain Eukaryota; kingdom Metazoa; phylum Arthropoda; class Arachnida; order Araneae; family Eresidae; genus Stegodyphus; species Stegodyphus mimosarum. Next base: position 488,657 of record KK121532.1, read on the forward strand.
TTAGTTTCATTAAAAAAAACTACACAATATTATGAAATTCTTCATGCAAAAAGCCTACAGCTTCTGAAAATATTTTTTACAATTCAACAATACTGATTTAAGACTTTACTTATCCATGAAAATATTGATTTTATTATAATATAATCATAATTCAGTACTTATTATAATTATACTAATTAATATTATAATATAATCATAGTACAGTAAATCAAGTACTCATGATTGTAAAGCAAAAGTTCTTGATCATGGAAAAATTCCCTCCAGAGAGGATTTAACAGTTTCAGGAGGAAATGTGGTCAGCCTTTTTATTTAGGTATTAAGTACACTCAAACCTGCTTTTGTGCAGTGGGTAGGGACAGCATAAAAAAATTGTACAAAACTTCATGAGTAGCTATAAAAAATAGTTTTCGCAACACAATTAAAAAGTATTTTTTTTAAGGCGGCGAATACAGACCAAATAAAAAAAGTCTCAAGTAGAAAATAACACAAAATCTTGCAGAATAACTAGGAATTGAATTTTTAAATGGAATGAAGATATGAGGCTTGGCAGCTACTTGGAATCTCGCCAACTCTTTTATAATCTGATTTAGAAAATACACATGCGAACATTTTTAAATATTTACATAGTATGCACTTATTTTACACATACAAAACTTTTCAAAATGCAAAATCATCACAATTCGTAGTCTGACATTATGCGGACTTCTTGTGGCAAAATAACACAAAATCACTTGAAGATACTAACTCGCACTTGTTTAAAGTTGACTTTTTTTTTTCAGTTACCATGTAGTCAGTGATCAGTTTTTGCGATGACAGTCGTTTCACTAGATGCTTGTATACGTCTCAGTAGCCAGATATACAAAATTGAAAATCCTTTTGGAATTTTCGGTTTTGCTATACAAGAATTCCACTGCAATATGCTATTGCACATTTAATTTATTTACATGGAAATTCTTCTGCATTCAAACAATTAAATTATGCAATTATAGAATTCAGTACATATGTAATGTGATTAAATACTTATCAAAAATCCAAAAAAATAAATAAATGGCTGATAAAACCTACTAATTTTCTTTATTGATAACTTCGTCAATTATGTTCCAATTTCATTGAAATTTTCATATACTACCAAAAAAAAATCGCATAAAAAAGACTGCACAAAAACTGGTTTGAGCGTATTTAGCTTCAGCTTATGAATATAAAAAAACTACCTTTATTTAAGTTTTGTTATTCATCAACATTTTCTATACTTTATTTAATTTATAAAAAAAAATTAAAAAATAATCAAAATCTAAATAAATGTTCATAAGTTTTTAATTTTATAAAAGGGGGGATGTTTTAGCAGTGGTGAAAGGAATGCGTAGAGCAAACCAAATTGAGAACTACTACTGTTGATATTCATATTATGATGAAAGAGAATCATTAAGGAATTCTACATTGTGTAAGGCTTTTCTGAGCTTACTGATGACATCATACTATTTAGCTTACTCTGCAATACAAGTAAAGTGACATCAAGTTTATTATGCAGTTTCACTTTGTGTTAATGCTCACTAGCTTTTAAATTAAAATGATGACATAATCCTAGTATATGGTAGAGACTTTGCATGATTTTGAAAACTGAAAGGATTTTTTACATTAAGTACTAGCAATATACCAGTTATTTATATGGGTAAAAAAGAAAACTATTGCTGCATGAAACAGAGTATTAGCAAACGTCATTAACTTTCAAAAGAATGTCAAAAAAATTAACCCTCAAAAAATAAAATGTACATTTTAAAAATTTCATGTAGAGCTGCTTGAGATAAATGCACTGAATACTAAGAAATAATTTTTTAGCTTTTATAACATGGTTTATTATAGGTGATTAAAACTAAAAGCATAGGATTGCTAACTACGCTTCAATTAACAATTTGAAAAAAATATCAAGAAACTCAAATATTTATTTAACAAAATTAATAAAATATATATATACAAAAGCAAAATACGTATTATACATATTTACAAAAGCAATTAAGTCCTTTTTGTACTTTTCCAGGGTTTTTTAGGTTTTTTAGTAACATTAGCAACAATAACATCAGCTTTCACACCTTCATTTATACTACTCCAAAGAGTTTTTCCTGCAGCAGAACTGCCTAGCATTTTATTAAATTCTTCTTCAGAATAATTAACTAAATCTGAAATACTTTTTACATTCCTCATAACAGACCACATGTTTTTAGAATTTAGACCTGGTAACTTTGATATAAAATCAAAAGGAACAATATTAAATTTATTTGCAGAAATTTCACCATCACTACCTTCTGCTTTCATTAAAATTGCCTTTTTTTCATCTGGTTGTTCTTTCTTCATTTTCAGCAGTTCAAACATTTCAGCAGTGGAATAGGGAGAAGGGCACCACAATATGCGTAACTCGGGAAAATGACATGTAAGCAAAATGAGTTTAGAAACCACATTTTGAGTACTATTATTGAAATAATATTTACCTTGTAAAGAAAATGCTTTATTCTGATCAAACTCAATAAGCAAAATTGGTTTTTTATATAACCTACACATTGACTGAGCTTGTGAATATAATCGCCCACTATTTAATGATCCAATTAGGTCACTTACACTTTTCCTTTCAACAACCATTTCAGGTGTCAGGACATAATCACCAATTTCTAATGTTACAGGGACAACTTCTATACCCCTTCTGTGAATTAATGCTGGAAGTTCACTACGAAATTCTCGCATGTCGACTATAACCTTCTGATCTTCCAGTTTTCTACATTGTCCTCCAGCTTTTCTAGAATTCACAGTCTCACTTGCCAAATCAGAGCCTCTGACTAAATCAGGATGATCTCCTGTTTTTCCATCAATGCCTTCAGGCAAAACTATATGTGCCTTTTCTTTTATCAAGAACTCAAAAGCTTCTTTTTCTCTTCTCAAAGTTGTTAAAAAACACTGCTCTTCAGCAGATCCACTATATACAAGAAAATACACTTTCACTTTCACACCGGGATTAATGGCCTGGTAAAGTTCAATCCTGCGAATAATTTCCATGTCTCCATCATATAAAATCACATATTTAGGATGATGAAGATCACAGATATTTTGGAACTGAAAATGGTTTTCTGAGTGATGTCTTATAGGATAGAATTCAATATTTAAATTAGGAAATTTTACAGACAAATCACAATTTGAAGATTCTAATTCTTTTTCTGAAGCTGAATTATTCTCATCTGAGGTGCGATTCATCTGAGTTAGTGTTTGTTCATCAGCTTTTAATTTCCTCTTGCGTGTTTTCTTCATTGTTTGTGTCTTTTCTTTTGCTTCTTCTGGGAAATGTTTGGCAAAAATTTTAAATAAGTATTCTTGCCCACCATACATTATGAATTCTTTTAACTGTTTACTAGTAACCTCATCATTCACTATTATAATAACCATCGGTTTTTCTCCACTCTTATTTTCTTCATCTATCTCGTTTAAAATTTCGAGTAAAGCAACCCATTTAGCATTTTCTTCAAATACCCACTCCTTTTCTGACTTTTCACCTGAATTTTTTTTCTTAGCATTACCAAATACCCGCTCTTTTGCATGCAAAAACAAACTATCAGATGCATCCAAAAATAACCAGTCTGAAATCTGAGTACTGATAGTTACGTTATCTTTAAAGGTTTTAAGTAGATTATAAAAAGAAATACAATCAAGTTGAGTTAAATATTGTAAAACAGATCTAAGAAACTTCAGATCCGTTAACAACCTTTTTGTTTTTGCACTGAGCTGATGCCATACTGGATCAAGCTGATATTTAATAATTTTGTCAAATGCTTTTGCTACAGCATTTTCTACAGTTAATTCATCTGTGTCTAGAGATGGATTTATGTGTTTCAATTCCTTTACACAAAAACTCATGAGATCCAAGAGAGCAATTTGAATAGAAGTCATTGCACTTGTCATAGAAACATGAATTTCAAATACTTCTGGTTTTGCTTTTTCAATACTGCTTGCAACTACAGCATGAAAACGAGGCCAAAGAAACAGATTTTTAACAAACAGATTCCTCATTATGCGTTGCACTTGTGAGAACCCCCTAGTAAATGCACAAGCACTATAAGAAATTGCTTTGATAAAACCTTTATTATTTTTCATCCGATATAAACGAACAATGAATGCTTCTTGACACGACTCTAATATTTTATGGGCACGATAGACAATTATTCCTGTCACAAGATCAATAGGCACTCGATCAACCAACATATCCACAACGAGAATTCTTGAGGATACAAATAATATTCCGCCATCCATATACACTTCATAACGATCTTTAGTACTTACATCAGAAGTTATCACTCTAGGAAGCGTAGTCACACCAGAATCCTGGAGTTTGTTGATGACATATTCTTCTTCGGCTGGTGCTGTACCAATAACCAAAATTAAATTACCAGGATCATTATAGGTTTTTATAATGTTAATAAGTAATCTTTCGACTCCTATACCTTTAGCAATAACTACTAAAGCATCATCGTGAAATAATTCAAGAAACATCTGATTCTCGAAATCTAAAAGAGCCATTGTGCACATGCAATTTATTGCAGATTAATAAATACTTTAATAAATGGAAGATGATTTTCTATTATAAGTAAAACTTTAATTAGAAACATGTTAAAATTATAATGTTTTATAGCACAAGTAATTCATTCCCGCAAACCCACACTTCAAAAAAAGACAAAGCAAACTTACGTACTGACGTTATGGAGAGAACTAATCCGTTACATCCTCTCCTGGACGTCTCAAAGTCGGATTGGTAGATCTTACATAACATAAATTTCTATTTCATTTTACTGCATGCAATAGTTTTACTTTCGAATCTAAAATCTCTTTAGATATACATATATAGGAGGTTTAAAAACTATATAATAAAATGCTTTTCATTATTCGAGATTTTCAACATAAAAAAATTTTGATAATGAAAACGAAACCTAGAATAAAGGTATAACCGTAACTTTGCGTGAAAAATGAAAGCCTGCGAAAGTTGAATGTGTTAAGTTATTTTTGTGTATTTGATATCTTTAAGTCATATCTTTCGTTTTATAAACATGGATAAGCCTCAGATTATACTTCATGCAGATGTTTCCTTGAATTATACTGTTTTTGACACGAAATGGATTCCAGTCAGTACTAAATTTATTTCCTTGGGTACGCATAGTAAAGGAACAGGAGCATTTCAAATTTATGAAATTTCTGGTGGTAAAGTTCATCTTGTATCAGAAGTAAGATAAAAATATTAGCATATTTAATAATGTTAGAAGATTGATATTAAAAAAATTTCCAGTACCTTTAAAGGCTGCATGAACTAATTTTGTAATGCAAGAGTAATACGTTCTCTCTTGAAATATCAAGGTTTTGGGTACATTATGTGTATAAAAGTTAAATACTAGAATTTCTGTATGTGTGAATTTGAACTATTAAATATGTAATGAGGATTACCTTTCTTATATATAGTGTTTGGAAGTTCTTATCAAACTTTGGATATATGCATTAAAAATTATAAAATTTCGTAAACAGCACAACTTATGCTTAAATATATAAAGGTATAAGTATTAATTAACATTTTATGAATTATCTATGTGGAAAACTTTATTTTTACCAAATATAGTGGGTTTTTAAAACTTGCTTTTTAATTTTCTTTGTGAATTCCTAATAATTTTTAATTTTGTGAATATAACTTCTTGAACTATGTGAACTTTTATTATAACTTTTTGATTTTGTGAATTCCCGTCTGCTTTTCGTTAATTTATATCTGTGCTGTTTCATCTAAACAAATACAATTGTATCAAAATAGATTTTAAATATCTAGAGTTCCCCTCCCCAGTAAAGTTACACCCTACTAGATTTTTTTTTTTTTAGTCGTTTTATTTACAGTTGTTTTTTACAGGATACTAAACCAAAAGGTTTCAAATGTGGGACGTTTGGTGCATCTGGGTTGCATCAACGCCAATTAGCTACTGGAGATTTTGAAGGCAATTTACAAATATGGTAATTTTTAAGCTATTTGCACTAATTTACAAATTTGTTGAATCATTTTTAGTTCAGGGAATAAAATTAAGAAATCTGATTATCTTTTTGGTAAAAAAGCATATTTATGGTTTTTCCTGTATGTAATGTGAATGTAAGTCAATATTTCTTAGAAAGTCTTTGGCAGAAAGTCCTCACAAGCTTTTCCAGGTAATTAAATAACTCAGTGTAACCATAATCATAATTATAAGCCTCACTAACTTTGCCAGGTAATTAAATAGCTTAGTGTAACCATAATCACAATTATAAGCCTGTGATTTAAAATAAAATCAAGAGAAGAATGCTTACCCTTGAAATCACTTGAATTTTCATATAAACCAATACTGAATTAACTATGAATTTTACTTATAATCTTGAAAGAAAAATAAAAAGGTTTGAATGATAATTTTGTTTAACCTATATTAGTGTACATGTACAATATAAAAAGTTGAGTGTAATTTGGTATGTCATAATAATTTTTCAGCTATACAGTAGAAGTCCAGAAATCCGCAATGCTTGGAACCAGAGGTTGTGCGGATTTTAGGATCTTGCAGATTTCAGGACAGAAAAGATAAATCATAATATTCAGACTAAAAGTGCAAAATAAACAAGGCTTATTAGATATATTTAATTAAATTATTATATATGATAATATACATTAATACATTAATTTATTACATGTATTAAATTATTATATATATTTATTATATTATATTAGTCATTCCAGGAATATCTAAAAGCATTAAGGACATGTGCAGTAAAGTCATATAAAAATAAAGGATATTAATAAATCATAATTTTTTTTTTACATGTTTTAAGCATTTTTCTGGTAGAGGTTTGTTTTAAAACTTTAGAGTGCTCCAGAGTAAGTTTTTTTTTGGTAAATTATATAGAGTCATATCTTGCTCTGTGACACAGCTGTATTGTTCTAAATATTTTAGGTATTTTTCACTGTGTTCCAAACCCTCATTAAAAGATATTTTCTCACTCTTATCAAATTCACTATCTGTGTCTGTGTCAGAATCATTTTCTTGTTGTGACGAGTTCAGAACAGAGCTAATGATTTCATCATCGGTCATCTGATATGCCAGTGGTAGCTCATCTGAACACATCATCCATATTAAAAACCACTTCTGGGCTAGGAATTTGTTCTGCCACTAATACAGAATCATTATTATTTGGTGTTTATAACGTCATTATTGGATAAATATTTTTTCTTCGGTATTTCATTCTCTCATGTTGCGGTTTCTGGAATCTATAAATTGAATGTTTATATTTTGAGACGCAGTGAGGATTTCAGGTAGGCGATTTTCGGTATTTGACTGCATATCATTTGATTTGGTGGGAAAAAATATGTAAAAATTTCCTACCATATTATCTGTTCTAATGAAAGTATCAGAAGTTTAGAAACTATTTAAATTCAGCTAAAAGTTGTTGATTATTAAAGAAATTGAAAAATTTTTACATGCAGTAAATAAAGTATTTTGCCTGTCTTTGAGGTCTTTTCATCATCTGAAATAATACATTTATATCGTGACTGACTGGTAATATATCTGATATTTCTTGGTGGCCAGGGAGAAACTGTGTAAGATCGAAGAGAGCATCAGTTTGTAGGGTTAGAGTATATTTAAGGGTGCCCCTTGGATAATTGTTAAAATGTTGTTTTATTTATTTCCCAAGTTGTTTCATTTATGGTAACCTGTGTAGTTGAATGTTATGGAAACTCTATTATGATGTAGTTGGTTGCATGATTGTGGTGAATTTGACTGATAGGAAAATATTTGTTGGATATCAGTTAGGATGTATGTTGTGTATTGTCTGTTGTGCATCATAAAATGGCTGCCAGTGGTAAAGTGGGTATTTGGAGGAGAGGGTGGAAGGTGTTTTTTTTAAGTGGTTGAAGAGAGAAGAAAAAAACTGTTGAATGTAATTCAATGGAATTAAAAGTGTCCTATTTGTACTAAGGAAATGCGTATGGTCGAATGTTGGAGAATACTGGCATTACAGAAGTTATTTTTTACTCTTATTTTTGTGAATTTATATGATGACTGTAAGTGGATATTTGCTTTGTGTAGTGCTAAGATGTATTTCCTTTTTTATGTTATTTCATTGTTTGATTTACAGTGTAGTTTATTGAGATTATGTATTTTTTTGTTTGGCTCTAGTGTAGAATTGCGTGCTCCTTTGATTTTTGAAGTAAAAATAGATTGATGCGTATGTGGACAAAGTCAAGAGAGTGTGCAATGCCGAGTTTGTGCACTTCTGTGATGTTTTTTTGAAGTGATAAATAGGTCAATGTGTATATGGATACCAAGTTTGTGCAATTCTTTGTGTAGCGGCAGTTTTTAGCACAAAAATTGCTGCTACACAAATCCAAAATAACAAGTCAAAGAATTGCACAAACTCGGTATCCATGTACCACCAAAAATTGGCAATTTTTGCCTAGAGGCACCCGTAAATATATTTTTGCCATTTGTAATTTCCAGTTCAGTGTTAAATTAAGAGTATTGAGAAATCTCCATGTGACTTTCACTCTTTAGATGCACTTAACATTGCACTGTCTTAGTAGTTTAAAGTAATAACTACTGATTGTGCTCTGTCATATTGAAAAGAGCTGTATGAATACTTTTGTAGAGAGTTCCAGAATTGTGATTTGTTTCTTTTGGTAAAATAAATTTTATCAAGGTATCTTTGGTTCTGCTTGCATTCAATCCATTATGAATCCATATGCATCCAATTATTTTTAATGTCAAAAGTGGGACTGAATGTTAGTGACAGGAGCAGTGGAGGAATAGCTAAGACATTTGGTGGCAGGCTTTGCTGCATTCCAAGAAAAGATGGAACAACTCCATTAAAAAGAGATGAGAACAGTTCAAGAAAAGATTAAAATGGGCCAAGAAGATGCTGAAACAGGTCAAGAGGAAATAAAAAAAAGAAAATACCCCCATAGTAGAGTATAATAGAGCCATAATAGAGTATAAAATACTGCCATAATTCAGGACTATGGAGGGCAGAATAGATACAATTGAATATAGAGTTGGAAAAATTCAAGAAAAATTTTCTACTGTTGAACAACAAATCTAAGAAAGAGTTTCTGCTATCAAACAACAAATCAAAGAAAAAGTTTCTGCTGTCCAATAGCAAATCGAAGAAAAAGTTTCTACTGTCAAACAATGAATTGATGAGATTTTGCTACTGCAGTCGAGGAAGTTGACAGCTTAAAGAAATCCATTGCAACAGTTGAACACAATTCTGATGCCTTTAAATTCCTAACCATGTCTTCTCATTGCTGTCTAAAACTATCCACTTATGATGGAAAGACCTCCTGGTAAGGGTACCAGACTCAGTTTTCTATACTAATGGATGCAAATATAAAGGATTCCAAACCCTGCCAGCTCATCGCTTCTCTGAGAACAGACGCAGCCGATTCCTTCACTCTCTACCCAAAAACCAGAGGCTAGACTTCGGAACTCTATATGGCACATTGGAGCTGTGCTTTGTTGAGATGTGTTGAAGAGACTATAGCAGGCTTCATTTTCAATTGCTCCTGTAGAAGCCTACAGAAATACTTCAGGAGCTTGCTGCGGATGTTGAAAGACTGTTCCATCTCATGTTTTCAGACTACCTAACAGAAACAAGTGTAATCCTGTCCCTGAAGTACTTTATCAATAGCATCCAAGATCCTGAGATACAGAAAGCCCTGCAAATGATGGATGTCTAAAATCTAAAAAGTGCTTTTGTGTATTTCCAGGAAATTTGAGGCAGTCCAGCAAGCAGTTCATAGAGATCAGCACCCAGTCAGAACTGTTCAGGTCCACAAGCAGTCACTTGATCCAGGAACCAGTACATCAGGTGACTGCTTGTCTAGACTATTTCACCAGGTAAGTCAATGCTTTCATTATACAAGAAATACTGAGGATCAGTATAGCAAAATTAGAAGACAGGAAAAAAAGATTATTTAAAAGGAAGAAGAGAGTATATTGGGTGGAGATTTATATGGAAATAGAATATCTCAAGAAACAGAATTGAGTCAAGAAACTTTTATAGTGTAATAAACAAAAAAAGGAAGACTTTTGTGCTAGGATGCACACTTGCCATGATAAAAGTGGTGAATGTATTAATGACAAAATTGAAATAGTTAGGAGATGAAGAGAACATTTCAAAACTGCTGTTGATGGAAAGGATATGTTGGATGAATTGGGAGAAGAATCAGGTAACACACAGAACCATCAAGACCTAGAGCCACTAGCCATAGATGAAGTGGCGAAAGCAATGAATAATTTAAACAGTAACTGTCTGGCAGGATTGGATGGTATCAAGAAGCCTAAACTGACTAAATACAGTCTATTGCATCCTGTGCTTTGGAAAAAATATCCATACAATGGAAAGATGGTTCCATATGCGCAATATATAAAAAAGGAGGTAAGGTGGAGTGTAAGAACTACAGAAGAATCGCACTGTTGAACACATCATATTAGATATTCTCAAACATTTTATCAGTATGGCTAGTTGCTTTTACAAAAAAAATTAGAGAATACCAGTGTGGATTGCAAAAAATAGATTTACTACCGACCAAATATAAAGTATTATGGAAATACTCAAAAAGACATACCACATTTTCATTGATTTTAAGATTGCTTACAATAGCCAGTGGACAAGAAGAAACTGTTTCAGATGATGCTGGAGTTGGAAGTGCCTGAAAAATTGGTAATTAAGATGACCATTAGTAGAGTGAAACTGGGAACTGAAATATCAGATACCTAATATACTGACCTTTAATCCTTAGGCAAGGAGATTCTCTTGCCTTCCAGCTGCTTAATATCACCTTTCGAAAAGCAATAAGACACTCAGGCATACAAATGCAAAAGACTATATTCATAAAATCTGTGCAATTGTTGATCTTTGCTAAAGACACTGGCATCATGGGAGGAAGGAAGGTGGCAAGAGTTGAGGTTTTTGTGCTCTTGAGTTGGCAACAAAAAATATTTGTTTGACCGGCAATGAAGAAAAAACTAAGTTCATGACAGTTGCAAACAGACGAAATAACCTGAGACTGCTGAAAATAAAATGACTATGCTTTTGAGAAGGTGTAACCATTTAAATATTAGGGTACAGCTAGAAACAATGATTATAATATAACTACTGAAATTAAGAACCGAATCAGTATGACTACAGATGCTGTTATGAATTACAAAACCAGTTAAAATCAAAATACCTAAGCAGTAAAATTAAAATAGAGTTGTACAAGACCTTAGTAAGATCTATAGTGTTATATGTGTGGAAATTATTTTGATTAATTGATAGATGGCGCTAGCGTTTTCTGTGAAACGGGACATGCTTTTTTTGGATTTCGGCAGACTCTCCACCGGGAGCTCGATAGATCAGGGTTTGAACGGTCCTTAAGAGTCCTTAAAAGTCCTTAGGTTTTTTAGAATCGATTTTTGGTCCTTAATTTCATCCAAAATCAGTAGAAGGTCCTTAATTTTATCATCTAAACTTTCGGTCCATTTTTAATACTGCCATTTCAAGTGCAAATTAGCGTTTTCAAGGAATGTTTTTGGTGATTCACTGGCAAATATCGTTATTGTTTGAATTTGTTCCTATTTCTAATATAAACGGTGTGATACTCAAGTTTCTAGGTAAGAAATGAAACATAGGCATTTCGAAATTGTTCCTTTTTTCTAATGAAGAGCTCTTAATTTTTCCTTTTTGGGGATGTGAATTCTTTTATTAAACAGTTCTAAATTTGACTACTTATCAACATTTTGGCAATTTTAAGATCAATTTCCATGCAAAATTTTTAATTTGGAGATCTGTGAATTTTTCAACACTTTTGTTTAGAACATTGTAGCATTAATAAATTTCATTAAAATAATGATAATATATTGAAATTATATTTAAGAAATAACATTGAAATAAAGCATTTTTATTTTTCCCTGTTAAATTATAAAGTGATATTTCTTTTCATTTTGGTAACTTATTATTACAATATTTTGAATCCGAAAATAAACAAGCTAATAAATGCTAAAAAGCATAATTTACAAAACAGTTCTTAGCAAAAGCAAAATAGCTGTGTAATTATTTTAAAATGTGTTCTTTTTTATTTTTTCATGGTAAGAGTTTTTCCCCATGTAATTGTCTCAGAATATTCAAAACATTCAGAATGTGTATCTGTTTTCTCTATAAAATTCATTTATTTTATTTATTTATTTATTTTGTGTGTGTGAATTTTTTTTTTCAAATACTTCTGGCTTTTCTATGTTGCAGAATTGGTAGTGGTAATCTTTCTTTCAGATTTTAGACATTGCACCTTGGAAAGTTAAAAAGGATTTGAATGCAAGATTTATAGATCTAAGATTCTAGAAGATTCCAGAAAAATGTGACAAAATGAAAAATGTTTTCTATCATTCATTTCTATCAAAACAAGTTAATACTAAATGTTTTGTCTTGCAGGCAATAGGACGAATTTTTGATCCTGTAGGTGTATTATCACCGTTTGTACTTAGAGTCAAAATCATATTGCAACAAATTTGGGTACTTGCTTTAGATTGGGATGATGAACTACCAGAAAATTTATGTTCTGTATGGAAAAAATGGTGCAAAGAAGTTTCCAGTTTGGACGAAATCGGTATTCCACGATATTATTTTTCTGCAGTTGGTAATAGTGATGTGGAAGGCATTGAGCTGCCCTGTTTTTCTGACACTAGCAAAAAGGTGTATGGTACAGTAGCATATCTGCGTATAATTTCCAGTAATGAACAAATATTTACGGTTTTTGTTGCTTCCAAGACTAGAGTAGCACCTTTGAAATCGCTCACCTTACCTAGATTGGAACTCATGGGAGCTCTTTTATTGGCTAAGTTAGGCACTAGCAATGTTAAGGTTTTGAAGTTACAACTTTTTTGTTTTTTCTGGACTGATTTGAAAATCACACTTTTCTGGATAAAGGATTTTTCGTTAAAAATTTTATTAAAAAAATACAAAATTTAACATCCCCAGAAAATTGGCATTACTGCCCCGGAAACAGTAATCGAGCTGACTTGGCTTCGAGAGGAGCTAAACTTCATGAGCTGAAAAACAGTCCTATCTGGTTTCAAGGACCAGAATGGCTTAGAATGTCGTTGGAATTGTGGCCTCGACAGAATGAAGAGAAACCTATCGTTGAAGAAGAGTTAGAATGCAAGAACATTAATGATATTTCTGAATTTGTGTGTACGGCAGTTGAAAAAAGGCAAATACACATCTCAAAATATAGTAATTTAAGAAATTTGTCGAGAATAACTGGTTGGATGAAGCGATTCATTGGTAAAATTAGGAAAACGAACCATTCGACAGGTTCATTAACAATTGAAGAATTAGTAGATGCTGAAAATTATTGGATTAGATCTGAACAAGAACACTTTTATCCCAAAGAAATCGAGTCTCTGAAGAAGACAAAGTTGAAAAAAACGTCGAAGGGAGCATAGACCTGTTATATACTAGACCGAGCATCGCCATTCAAAACCGGGCGAAAAGCAGCACAGGAATGAGCTGCAGGAGTTTGGGCATGAAATGAAACTGAACCTAGACTTTGGCGTACTATCGCCACGGCTGGCGATTTTTTTCCGTTAAAAGTGAATAAAATTAAATAAAAAAAGGGGAAATAGTGATGATTTCATCAGGAGGGTAGCATCAATATGAGGCTGTTTCTATACTGCACAAATTAAATTTGCAAGTTTTTTTCATTTAAAAATAAACAAATAAATCAATAAATAAAAAGTGATTTAGGCAAAGTATATAATACATACTAAAAATAGTGGATGGAAAGTAAAATAATTAAAAAATTTTTAAAAATAAATAAAATTCATATATATATTTATTATAATGCAATAATAATGCATAAAAAAGGAGCAAAGATAATTTTAGAAATTATTTTGAGTGAAAAAGAGATTAAAATAAAACAGGAAGATTATAAGCCTAAAAATTGGCCAGGGGAAAAATAAATAAATAAATATATAAAAAATAAAAAATAGAAGGTTTTTTTAGTGCTTAGGACAGAATAAAAAATAAAAAATAGATAACATAAGTAAAATGAGTGGAAACAGAAAATAATACAAAAAAGAAATTCAATGTTAATACGAAAAGGAAATTTAATGTTAATACGGTGTATTATAGAGAACTACATAGCAGGCAAATCAAAGTGAGAAAGATATTAAATTAAATAAAGTAAAAATGAATGTCAATATAGCCGATATAAGTTAAAAGGAAGAGAGAGGGGTAAATTAATAAATTATGAAACAAAAATGTGGTAAATTAAGACTTCCTTTTACTAACAAAAATAAATATATTATGCACGTTGCACAACGTAGTCGCACTATTTTAAATAATTTTAGAAGGTAAAATTTAAATAATGTTCATTATTTTTAAAAAGAAACTTAAAATTATTAAAGTTTTGAAATGTAACTGCTATATAATGACTATTTTCCTAATACTTAACAAATTCTTAATATTAAAATAAATGCCAGAAACATGATATAAGAAAGAAACTACGTGATTGAAAGTAAACATATTTGTTATAGTATTTAGATGCAAGAAAAGTGGATAAAATAAGGTCATTCATGTAAAAAAAAAATCATAATTTTATGCAGTTCTTACACAGTGTATTGTATCGACATTACCAAGTATTAAATACATACATTACTACTTCGTACATGTCCGCATAAGCAAATGCATACAAAGAATATGTAACTAAACGCATTTGAAGCAAAGTCTGTTGGCGTACAAAAAATGTCGCTAAAGCAGAATACTAGCCTAATTAAAATTGTATCATATTACTAAAATTTTAACATTTTTTCAGAACGCAGTTATTAAAAACATACATATATATTAAGATATTTTTATTTAAATGTTATTTCAAGTATGCATATATTATATAAAATTAGAAAATCTATTTTTATTAGAAAACGGCAAGTAGAGTGGGTAAAACACCCCTCTACATCTTATAAAAAATAGGTTTTAAAACTTTAGAAAAAGCTCATCTGTGAAATGTTACTCCTTCACCTTTCAACTTAGATGAAATTCGTAGTCGTTTTTTGATCCCCAAAGGACGTCAGTTTGTCAAGAAAATAATAAACAAGTGTCTTATATGTAAAAAATATTCGTTGAAATCTGCCAACCAGACCACTTCTCAGCTTCCAGAGGATAGAATCAATGAGACGCCGCCATTCTACGTTTGCGGCGTAGATTTCGCAGGACCGATTTACGTAAAAAACGTCGAAGGGAGTCAAAAAGCCCATGTAGCATTATTTACTTGCGCTACCACTAGAGCCATACATCTGGAACTTGTACCGAATCTCTCTATGGATTCTTTCTTAATGGCATTCAAAAGATTCATCTCTAGGAGAGGCACTTGTCAAGTAATTTATTCGGATAACAAAAACTTTTAAAAGGGGACAAAAGGAACTCGAAAATTTCTCTAAACTATTGTCAAATGAGAAATTCCAAAATTTTCTGTCGAAATAGATTGGAAGTTTATAATAGAACGAGGGGCTTGATGGGGAGGATTCTATGAGAGATTAGTAAAATCAGTGAAAGAATGCTTAAGCAAAATTCTCGGTAAAGCCTTGCTAACATTTGAAGAATTGTCAACGGTTTTAGCACAAGTAGAAGCTGATTTGAATTCTCGTCCATTGACCTATGTGTACAGTGACCACAAGGAACCATTGCCACTGAAACCAGTTAATTTCTTGATTTTTGGAAAAAAGATTCTGCACTACCTATCAACTTTAACTACATTGTTAAAGATGGTTCTACTGAGCCCTCTCTGATCAAAAGAAAGATTTATCAAGATTTATTGGTTAGGCAATTGTGGGCTAAATGGAAAGAAGAATATTTAATGGATCTTCAGACAGCTCATCAATTAGATAATTCTAACTCTTATGATAATCTTAAGGTTGACGATCTCATCTGAATAGAAGGAAACGATAAGTGCAAACTTTTGTGGAAGCGTGGCAGAATAATAAAAGTTTTTTTGTGGTCATGACAGCAGAGTTCATTCTTGTGAACTACAAACTGCTGAGGGAACAATAATAACACGACCAGTCCAATTTTCACGTCATTGATAAAGCAAGTCATTAGGAAAGTCCAAGTGGTTGCGGCATGTATTCCGGTGAGCTGCATTAAATGAACCAATAGTCCACCAATCTGTGTGTCTTAAAAAAAATCTGACATGGGAGTTATTGCAGAATGCACATATAAATGAAGAGAGGAGTGCTGCTGAATGTGTCATTCAAGAACTTCAAGATGATTTTTCCCCGCACATTTCTGACATAGATCAAACCAGTTTGGCTAAGTATAGAAATGATGTTGGAGAACATCCACCAGTCAAGCAACACACAAGTTGTATACCAATTGCTAAACAGAAAGAGGTGGGAAAACTACTAAAGGACATGTAAGGAAGTGATATTATCAAGCCTTCATCAAGTCCTTGGCCCTCTCCCATCATCCTGATCATTAAGAAATATTGTTCAACTAGATTTTGCATTGGCTGTCACAGGTTGAATCACATCACAAAGAAAAACAACTACCCTCTTCCTAGAATTGACAACATTATAGACACTCTCTCTGGAAGCAAGTGGTTTTCCACTCTCAATTTTAAAGTGTGGATATTGGTAGGTACAGATACACCTTGATGATCAAGAAAAGATGGCATTAACTACTGGTCAAGGATGTTGGTAGTTCAAGGTGATGATGTTTGAATTATGTAATGTGCTGGGCATATATGAATGCCTCATGGAGACTATGATGAGAGGCCTTTCCTATGAAACTTGTTTGATATACCTGGATGACCGAGTAGTACCGATATCATTAGTACCGAGAAAGTCTTTTGAAGAGCATTTAGAAAATATTATGAAGATGCTTCAGAGATTGAAGGAAGAAAATCTAGATTTAAGTCCTGCCAAATGTAAATTGTTCAGAAAGGAAGTGATTTGCTTCGGACATATCAATTCTGCTGAAATTGTATGTACAGATCCAGAAAAAGTGTCAGCAGTTAAAGATTGGAGACATCCTGAAAATGTGAATCAGATCAGAAGTTTCATGGGGCTTTGGACCTACTACAGAAGATTTGTGAAGGACTTTTCATTCATTGTGAGGCCCTTTCACAAGCTGACAGAGAGCAAACAAAAATTCTTGTGGGCCAAACAATGTGAGGATGAATATAATAAACTGAAGGAGTATTTAATGTCTTCAATAATCCTGACATATCCTCAGCTCAACAAACCATTTATTCTTGACGTGGATAAAAGTAATGAGAGTGTCGATACTGTTTTGTCCCAAGAAATAAAACTTCAACAACATGTTGTGCCATACTGAACAAGTGTCTGTCTAAACCGGAGGGGAATTTTGTCTCACCAGGAAAGAATATTTGTCATTATTAAAGTAACTTAATGAGCAATCGGATTAACTAGCTAGTATTTCACATCATTATCTATACAGCAGAAAATTCCTGTTCCACCCAGATCATGCACCGTTGACTTAGGTATTAAATTTCAAGAATCCTGAATGCTAGATAGGCAAATGGATATAGAGACTTCAGAAATATGACATAACTATTTGTCATAGGAAAGGATTTTCGCACAGAAATGCCAAGACCCTGCCCAGAAGGCTGGCGATATTATTCTAGAGTTGAAGTGAAATATGAGCTGGTTAATCTGGTTGCTCCACAAGTTTAGCATCATCTTACCCAGACCCATGGAATGATGAGGCAGTCTAGAAAGACCAGTTAGAAGATGGCCACATTGAAGCTGTTATTGATTCAATGCAGTCTTCAAATGGGACATTTCGACCTATAGTTCTACGACAAAGCAATGTTGGGCTATCTGGGACTCGCTCAGTGTTTGAAGTGGTGTCTTTTACTGGAAGTTCAAATAAGATGATGGAAAGATATTCAGATGGCAGCTGATAGTTTCAAGATCCTGGACCCCGGACGTCCTTAGCCCCTTCGCGCCGGGTAGCGCAAACAGGCGCTTATCGCGGAGGCCGGCAGTGTCTTATGCGAGCATCTGTCCAGGGCCGGGGGCTTTTTTGCTATTAAGCCTAAATCCATGAAATTTCCGAAGTATCAATGCATTGTTTAATAATGCTCTATAGAGTATTTAAACGGCTTATGCTTTATAGATATTTTTATATATACTTTAATTACCTTATTTCTTGTTTAAATGCATATATTACACATTTTATTTTCATTACTCACCATTTTATGACTTTTAACATTATACATCTGAAAACTAAATATATTACTTAAAATTCTCTTTTCGTATGAAAAATTTGAAAACAGGGATCTACACACAGTCCTTCGTTACATTCCTTGCACTCGTAATAACTCATTTGCCATTTTGGAGGATTTTTCCGGGAATGTGAACAAACGAAGCATCGTCGTCTCATTTTCTTATCAGTCTCTTCTGAACAAAGACAAACTTCTGTCCTCATCATCATTAGATTCGCCAGATTCTTTATGATCAGAATATATCATAGTATCACTATCGCTACTATCAGAATCTATTTCAGAATCAATATTTGAAATATTTTGCATCATTTCTGCTATTTCATGCTTTGTTAAACATTTTCGACGCTTCGACATTGCAACAGTAAAAACAGAAAGAATTCACGTCTAACAAGATCTAATTATTTTCTAAAAACTGAACTGCAAACCGAAATACCCAACGCTTTAACGAAAATAAAACTTCTCTACTTGCAAGAGACGTCATAAAGCACACCATTTGGAAACATTTATTTCCCCTTTTGTTTATATAATCAAAAACACGTGTATGGGAGCCATGCTTCTCTCATTTCGAGTAGAAGGTCTAATGTACATGTATCTGAAACCATATGGACATACAGTGCCATCTTGTGGCAGAAATTATAGTTTTTAAAATGTTCCAGGACACTGGCACAAATACGTGACAGTCGGGGCTGAACGGGAAAACGTGCTCTGGCACGCCTGCGTGTCAGCCGGGAAGTGAGTGTGTTCGTTGCTGGCACGTAGACGTGACAGTCGGCACGAAGGGGTTAAAGAACTAAAGAGCAGTCCATCAAGAAGCCACTTCAGAATAATGAAGACTTTGTGTACAGTTTGGGAGCACTTCTACTGGGGTAATGCAATGGCTGATGTGCAAAAATGGTACCAGTCATACCATATTTCTGAGGGTCAGAAAAAATCAAAGAAACATAGCCGAGGGAAGCTTCAACATTACAATGTATGAGTGTATTTTGAATGAATCATCTTTGACATCCTGTCACAAAGTGCTAATGGCAATAAGTACATCATTGTTGTGATTTATTACTTCACAAAATGACCTGAAGTATATCCTATCCCTGATCGGTAGGCTCTCACAGTAGCAGAGATATGATACAGCATTGGATTTCCAGGTTTGGAGGCCTCTTCAGTTGCATTCTGTTAAAGGAAGAAATTTTATCTTGACTGTAATTAAAGAACTCTGTATAGACAAATACCTAAATGACGCCTTTATATCTGTAGTTAGACATCATGGTAGAGAGGATAATCAAACCATCTTTAACACATTCTAGCTGATGGCTTCCAGAAACCAACAGGACTAGTGCTAGAAGTTATCTCTGTACTCATTGGCCTACCGCAGGGCTGTCCATGAGATTACCAGCTATCCCCCATCCCAAATGTTGTTTGGTTATGCATTTCATCTATCTTGTGATCTGTTATTTGGTTCCCTCTAGGTGCACCTTCATCACTTAAGGAGTATGTTTAAGATCTCCAGACGCAGTTTGAAGTAATGCACAGTTTTGCTCGAGAGCGAGTTAATTTGGCGACAGAGAAGGTGAAGACCCGATATGACATAAGAGCCACACTACATTGGTTCAATGAAGGTGAGGTTATAGAATCCGATTCAATGGAGAGGATTTTTTCCTAAACTACAGTCACTGTGGGATGGTTCTTACGCAGTCCTAAACGGGCTGAGCGACATCGTAGTTTGGGTCCATAAGTCATCAGATTCAAAGCCTAAAATCATTCATTATGACAGGAGTCATAATGAACAATTTTGACCCCTTGCTATATTCATAGTACTTAGACCCGATCGTGTATATAACACACATGGCCAAACTGCGGCTTGCGAGCTACTTGCGATCTTTTGCCATCTGAAATGCGACTTGTTTTGAATAAATATAGTTTAATTTTTTATGCAAATGGAATTTGAAATATAAATCATGTAGTGCCACTTTTATTTATTAATCACTAATTTAATTTCTAATATTATGTATGTAAAAATTTGATAGATTTCAATCTCTTCACTGCTGGCTTATCGTCAGAGCAACAAATACGTAAAATCACAAATAATTCCATCTCTGGTAATTACTATTCCGATTATGTTACTTTTTAAACTGGTAATGGCCATCGGAATACACTAATACGAATTCAACCTAAAACGCAATTCTAATATTTTTATTTAATTATTCGACATAATATTTTTTCTCTCCAGTTAATTTTGGGCAGTATCTGCCTACATTCCTGTGTGATCCCATTTACAACAGTTGTGATCCACCTGGAAGATTTTCTGTTCATTGTAGGAAACTGCTTTTATTCAGTCCTTGAATGGCGTGAGTAACTTCTGAAGAAACTTATTTCACCTTGCAATGCATATAGAGGTCTTTTAATCGGTAGAAAAAGTTTGCGGGGATTTTATTTTTGGTGGAATGATTAGTGGTTTGGTCAGCCTTTAACCTCTTACTTGGTTAGGAGACTTACCTCAATTTTTTTGCGGAACTGTTTCAAAATTAATTTCCTATCTCTAAGCACGTCAGGCATTTTTATGCAATTGCTTCACAGATGTCGCAATCATTCATTATAATATGCTTAATGAACACTTTTCCCACATGAAACTCTATCTTTTGTTATAATTTCTTGGCAATCCTAGGCAGAGATCATAATTTATTTCACCAATTGTTGTGCATGCTGAAATACTCTTTGTAATCGTGGGAAGAATCACTGGTTTGACAATGATTTAAATTCTAGTCAAAATGGTGAATTCCCATTTATCAAATATTGTTATTCCAGATAGAGATCTTTCACCTTAATCATCAAATCTTCATATCAATAATGTTGTATCAAGCAATGAGGGATCAACAGAACACAACTGTCTCTCTTCTCCAAAGTTTCTGTAAAAATCGGCATATTGATATTGTTGAAATCTCTTTAGCTTGTGATATTTTTCATATTTTTAGATTTCTTGTTTGATTATCTTTTTTTTCTACCTTGCACTAGGTAGCAGGCATTTTGCAGCACTAGATTTGAGTTGCCGATAAATTATCGCTCTGGGCGTAGTTTCTCGAGTGCGGCGTAGGCACTTTGCTACCCACCATACCTAAAATATTTCATCCCTAGTACTGCCACTCTGCAGCTGCACTAGTTGCCCCGACTGTGATACCAACATTACACTTCTTTTAATCTTCTGATATTTTTTGTCTTCCTTATTTTCGATCTTCATGTATTCTGACAAGTCCTTCATGAAAGCTTAGTAGTGAAACAAAAAGTTGTACAATGATACATTGCTTGATGCCCCCAAATTTAGGGCAATAATGTGAAATTTTACTTTGGTAAACGTTTATTTTTTAAAAATTTATTTTAAGTCTGATTTTGTATTTTCTAAAGTATCCGCTGCCTACAGACTCCATTTCCAACTCTATTTGAGATATACCATAATTTTTGGAAGAAAGGCCGCATCAGCGTAAACGCCGCACTCGAGAAAAATGGCGGGAAAAAAATTAAAATTACACAGAAACGCCCCAATAGATTAAATTGTGCGTGACATCGTCGTGGGCCGTATAGATGCAAAATCTCAACCTATGTCCTGATATATGACATATCAGTTAAGAAAAATGCATGAAAAGAAACCATAACTCAAAAATAAATTAAAAGTAAGAAATGTTGAAAATATATTTACATTCACGAATATACTTATATTTACCCACTAAAGAAGTCCATATTTGTAATACTCAGACTATATTATAAAAAAGGTTGCAACAACGAAATATTAAATTTGGACGACAAAAGGAAATTTTAAATTTTACTTACAAAAGGTATTACAGCAACCTATACGTCATATGAAGCCATCAAAATCTGATTCCTCACTATCCGAATTAAAAAGATTTAGTAAATCTTGATCAAAGTCCAAGTCTTCCAGATCGTCACATTCATCCTCTTGGTTTACAGTCTCTTTATCTAAGGATATAATTTCAGCGTCTTTGAACCCTGCTATTATTGACGATGATTTTACCGATTTCCACGCACTTACTACCCACTTTGCAACTTCTTCATAAGATGCTCCACGCATTTTACCGCTTTTGGTATACGTATGCAATCCTTCACTCATCCAACACTCCCACCGCTTTCGGACTTCAGCTTTGAAGGATTTATTACCTGACAAATCTAATGGTTGTAAGATTTTTGTCAAACCACCAGAAATTATTGCTACGGTCATAGACAATTTTTGACATCTGGTTTTCACTGACTCAAGTAAATGAGCACGCATGGAATCCATTATAAATAACCCTTTTGGTTGGAAAAAAGATCCCTTACGACACTGCCAAACTTTTTGTAGCCACTCATGCATAATTGTTTCGCACATCTAGCCGTTCTCGTTTGCACAAATAATTGCGTCATTAGGAAAATCTCCCTTCGGAATAGTTTTTCGTTTAAAAATGATCATCGACTTTAGCTTGTCACCGTTTGTGGCACAAGCTAACACACATGTAAATGACGTTCTTTCATGCCCCATCGTTAGCACAGATACAGTTTTTGCACCAGTTTCATCAACAGTTCTGTTTGCAGGAGAGTCGAAAGCTAACGGCGTTTCATCCATATTTATTATCTCTGACCGAAGAAGTTTTTTTTTATCAATAATATCTGTCACATATTTTAGAAAAGGTGCTTTTTTATCCTGCCAGTCCATTGGTAATTGTTGCCCGAGTGTTGTTCTAGTACGCACAGAAATATTTTTTCTTTTCATAAATCTGCTACACCAGCAAGGCCCTCCTTTGAAATCATTTATGTTCATTTGTTTTGCTATAAATTTTGCTTGAAAGCGAATTTTTACAGTCGAAACTGCCATTCCCTTTCCTCATTACTCCTTTATCCAGTCTGCGAGATCGTCCTCTAGATTCGGCCACCTTACAGTACCACTTCTTTTTCAGTTCTCCAACGTCAAATACATCTCTTGTCCACTTCAAACTCTCGAGCTGCTGCTCTATTTCCAATTTGTTCAGCACGTAAAATTACATTAAGCTTAAAACCAGCAGTATAGCTTCTGTGCCGTTTAGGTGCCATTTTCAAAAATTTTCCGCTCCCTTCTTACTTAAAAACTATCCAAGAAGTACTTGTACCCAAACTGATGGGATCTGTATCTGGCAGAATGCCAAGAAAAATCGATTCATGCTGAAG
This sequence comes from Stegodyphus mimosarum, assembly GCA_000611955.2. Classification (NCBI taxonomy): domain Eukaryota; kingdom Metazoa; phylum Arthropoda; class Arachnida; order Araneae; family Eresidae; genus Stegodyphus; species Stegodyphus mimosarum. The sequence goes on from KK121532.1 coordinate 512,139, forward strand.
GGGAAATATGTCAGAGTTCGTTATTGCGAGGCAGGTGGAGTCATGTCCAGCTTTGAAAAAAATTGCAGAAAAAGCAGGGATGGGGAAAGCATGGGTCCTGGAAGATTCATCGAATGGCAGAGGAGAGAGTCTATTCAAACTGATGAGAATGCTGATTTGAAAGGGGGAAGAATTTTATTGTTCTGAGATCTTGTTGTTTAGGGTGACTAAGGCATGTAGGTCCGTTCAAGGGAAAGAATGTAAACAAAATAACGTTCGCAAAAAGCAACTGAGTGGTCTTTTGTGTGGGAACAGGACCAGTCTATACACAATGAAGGCCATTCAAACTATGTACAATGACAATGTTATTCAAACTATGTACAATGACCATCATGGAAAGTATTTTTAGTGCACCTAAACGCCGCACCCGCTGAAAATTTAAGTTTTAAACACGTAAACGCCGTGGCGTTTCTTCCGGAAATTATGGTATTTTCTATATGCAGGTTAAGTAACCCAATAGAAAGTTATATTGTGTAACCCAGGCGTCGTCAGCCTATGGCACGCGTGCCAAATCTGGCACGCAGTACAATACTCGGTGGCACTCAACACCACTCAACAAAGTTACCTCATAAAGATATATCACTCTGTCTCGCCTCTCTGCAGCAACCCATCTGACATTTCACTAATTTTCTTGCCTTCGTTCGGTTCGACACGCCAATGCATGAGTATGGAGTATGATTTTAATTGCTGTGTGCTAAAGGTTACTTTTAACTTTATGACACGTTCTTAATTTTATGATGAAAACTTACATTTTGTTTAATTATTGTGACAATGCATAGGTACATATTTAATTAAATTTCCTATAAAAAAGAAAGACTGTACTGGTTTTCAAGACTGTTGGAGGAGTGAATATATACACTGGTTATCATAAATTAAGGAAAAATCAGAAAGATCTCGATTACTGAAAAAGTTACATATAGAATTTTATGAAACTTACCCACAATATGCAACACATAGTAAGGTATCAGATAACATAAAAAGAAATTACCAGACAATTATGGTAGTATAGAAATTAGCACATGTATAAAATGAACAAATTGAAGGTGTCAGTTTGCTATAGAAAAAGTACCTTCAATATGGAATATGATCGCCTCTAGAAGCAATGCAGCACATATAGCGATGTGTGATGCTTTCAATTATGCGGTCTATCAGTTCCATAGGAAGCGAGAGCCATTGCTCTTGCAAAGCAGTTGCAAGCGTGGCAAGGGTTTGAAGGGGCGAATTGAGAGCAGCTAGACGTCTCTGTAAAGCATCCCAAACGTGCTAGATAGGATTCAAATCTGGGGATTGAGCTGGTCACTCCAAGCATATAATTGTTTCCTGTTGAAGGTAATCATCTACAATGCGAGCCCTGTTTGGTCTTGCATTGTCGTCCTGTAACAGGAAAGCATCACATATTGCCTCGGCATATGGGTATCAAGGATGTCATCTCTATAAACCTGAGCATTCAGAGTTCTCATTGGAAAGACAATGCAGGTCTGTGCGTCTACGCAAAGAGATGCCATCCCAAACACAGACATTGCCTCTTCCGTACGCATCTCTTTCACGGATGTTTGATGGATGATAACGGGTTCCAGATTCTCTCCATATCAAATAACGCCTACTACACTTTCGAGACTAAACCTGGACTCATCCGTAAAGAGAACAGCCCTCCATTGATCAGATGTTCAGTGGACATGTTGTCGTGCCCACTGCAATCGGTCCCTCGTATGGCGTGATGTGAGCAGCACGCAAATGGCTGCTCGCCTTGCATACAGACCACCTTCGTGAAGTCTTCTACGCTCAGTTGACATTGACACCAAACTTTCGGTGGTTGCAGCAAGTAAGGATCTTAGAAGAATCGGAGGCTGAACCTCCTAGATGCTGAATCTGTGGTTTGAAATTGCCTCCAAAGTCTATGAGCCACAGAAGGACTCACACTTAGCCATCTGGCCACTTCTGTTTGACTTTATCCTGCCTCTAGTTTCCCAGTGGCTCTCCATTGTAGTTCTGCAGGCAAATGATGCCTGGAGGTCGTTGTTACGAATTGGCTATCTCAGATTTCTGATGTCACTATCATAGTGAAATATGTAGGCTTACTCTCGAACATGGACTTTTATGCTCCTCGCAGATGACGTATTCCGGGTGCAGCTGCAAATTTGCATATTGCAGTTTTACTCAGCTACTCTTACTTGGCAACATATTCAAATTTTACATGGTTTGTCTTATTTTTGAGGGAATAATTGCTATTTTTGTGATTTTTCCTTAATTTATGATAACTAGTATATTTGTACAAAAAAAAAGAATTGTGTTGTGTGGAATGATAAATAACTTTAAATGCTGGATAATAAAAGTAAATCTATATTCTTGACTTCTGTTCTCTAACTCTGCATGCATTGCTGCGGAGTCAAGAGCTTAGGAACTAATCTATTGCACAGACGTCTGCCATGTTACAAAAGGTCTCCACAGAGAACATCTGTCTACCTCCATAGAAATATGAAGAGTTGTACGTTCTTGTTATACCTGCATTTGCGAAATAAATTCATTATAGTAGTGACTGGTATGTTTTCTTTCTGCCGCATTAGTTTTGATTTGCCTTGTATATGAAAAACAGCTCAAAATTATACAGCTAGGTTGAAGAGTTCGCCTGGTAGACAGATGGAGTATGTGCTCGACAAAGCGTTTGTGTAGCCCGGCATGAACTACCGGATTTATTAGTAATAGATTATGTATATTCAGAATTATTGTAGCAATTCAAGAGGTGGTTCCAAGAATTTTCACTCATGCGACTGACCTTTGTTATCTGTATCCAAAATTATCAGGACAATTTGAGAGAGGGTTTCAAGAATTTTCAATGATGATTAGTTATCTATGTTCAAATTTATCGGAATGATTCGAGAAATAGTTTTGACAATTTTCAGTGATGTGCATGAACTTTATTTGCTATGCCAAAGATTATCAGGATGATTCGAGAGAAAGTTTCGAGAATTTTCATGTTGCGCAATGTACTGATTACTAAAAAATTCTAGCAGATTCCGTTGCATGCGACGCTGAAATATTATCAGTCAGGGCTGTGATGAGAGATACTGATTATTCAAATACCACTGGAATTACAGTCATATTATTTTTTGGTGCATTCTTCTATACTGGACATCAGTAAAAGTAGTTATTCCAAAGTTTTGAGAAAAAGTATTTAACGATTTTTTAGGCTGGAATTCAAAGTTTCAAATGATCTCAGTAAGTTGGTCCTTATGATTAACTGTATAGTGAAACAAAATTACTTTTTAAGCAAAAACCTGAACAAGTTATTAGCTTATTTTTAAATGAATATTCTTTCTCGAATATAAGTTTCTCTGCAGTGCATGTTGACGTGTATCACATAAGAAAATTTCATTTTTAGAAAGGCTAATTTAAAACTGCTTTTGAGTTAAAAAAACACTCAATTTTCTTTTAAACAATGATTATGTAATTTACTCAAATAATATTTTTTATGTAATTCTATGTACCAATGAATATTTTTCCTGTTCATTTTACTTCTACTAAAATAAAACAACAATTATCATAAACAAAGGAGTATAAAGGAATCAGAAGAAAATATTTGGTTTCTCTAAAAAAACGCTCAGTTGCCCAATACAAGAATGAAATTTTTTAATTTTCTTGGGACTTAACTTTTCTGAACACAAAACAGTAGATATAAGATGTATTTATTCATATTTATATGTAATCATATTAATCACATATTTATTAATTTGCTTCAAAAGTTTCTTCATATTCAAAACCTCTGCTATTATTTTTCAAACAATATAAATTCGGACTTGTGGCTCTCGAACGTTCATAAAACCTATCATGCGGCTCCCATCGTCTTGAAGTTTGGCCATCCCTGGTATATAATGTAAATAATAAACTAAGACAATTGTCCTGTTTGTACATAAATTTGTAAATTCATGCATTTAATTGTTGTTTTATTATTGCATTTATTTGTCTTAATTTTAAGTGTAGTATTGTACTGTTAGAGACATGTAGTCCAAAGGAAGAGGTTAATGTTATGAATTTTTTATATATATGCAAATAATTTTATTGAAATTGTGCTATCTTTTGTATAATGTAAGATGAAACATCTGAAGAGACGAAGCTATGCTGGAAAATTAAGATTACGGGCTCGAGTCTATTTAACACCGAGGTAAATGGATTTCTCACGAAATTGACAAAATATCACAAAGCTGGCAAGGGTTTTAGCAACTAATTTTTGTAGCCAAATTTGATGAAAAATTGCCAAATGTGACCAACATTTGTGTCCAGTCTCTGTTTAATTTAACTGATATTGTAACTGAACAACTTATTGATTGCTCTGTGTAACTATAACCATATCCAGTCCTTACATGTATCTTTAACCACATATGTCTTCCAGTAATTTCAAGAAATGGAAATTACTAAAAATTTTTTGGCAGCCAGTGAAAAACTAGATAAGACTGAAGAGAGCATTATCTCTCAATTTCCAGTTCAATGTTAAATCATATGGAATTGAGAAATCAATGTGACTCTGATTTTTTTTATGAATTGAGAAATCTCCACATGAACTACATGGAACTGAAAAATCCCCATGTGGCCTTCATTCTTTAGATGCACTTTACCTTGCACTGTATTTAATGTTCTCAGTAGTTTAAAGTGATAACTGTGGATTGTGTTCTGTCATACTGAGAAGAGCTGTAGGAGTACTTTTGTTCCAGAACTGTGATGGGAAAGTTCAAGAACTGTGACTCCTTTGGGAAAATTTTTATAATTCTGCACCAAATCAAAATAAAAGCTATTAACTTTTGTTCTCTCAGTTTGAACTCACTGGAAGGACTTTGCTCTTCCCCTCCTGAAGGTTTGAATTTGGATTGTGCCACCATTAACAGACAACTAAGTAAAAAATGATTGAATAGCTATCATCGGAGGTGCCGTGCTATAACATTATGTTAACCATTTTGAACTGTAAATATTATGCTTGTAATTCTTTTTATATGATGTTTAAAAGAAAATATTTTAAGGATCATTCTGTCGAGTGTTTGTTTAAAATAAGGAAATGAATCTTCCTATTAAAAACTGCAGCCCAGCTATGGAGCTGAGGGATCATCGAAATCAAAGTGATCATGATGGACAGTCCATGGATACGTTGAAGATAACTGTCAATGTTTAATGCTTTCTAGTTTAATGTTAAATCTTTTTCTAGTATTGTGGAATCATGGAATCAATAATACATTAGGAACTAAATGGACTATTAGGACATAAATGGAACTTAACTAAGAGATTTTCCCTTCTATCAAAATGAGATTGTCATGTCACCATTTTTTGTACAAATTATAAAATGACCCAGTCAGTTACTGGCCACAGAAACTTTAAAAGTTACCTGAGCACACTTAAATTGGGTCCCGAGACTCTTTGTGACTGCATCGTCAGTGGTGAGGAAAATGTTGAACATGTGCTTCTTCTGTATTCCAGATTTGACAACGAAAGAAAGATCTTGAAACTGCCACTGAAAAATTTTAATATTATTTGGAATTATTTCCAAGAGAAATGCATGCCTTTGAATATTTTTTTCAATTCATTGTAAATTTTTTTCTTTTGTTTTTAATAAAAAAAAGTGCTTTCTAGTTAAGTAAATTCAGAACTAAAGAGAAAGTTAAGAATTCTTGTCACCTTGACCTAATTTTGTTTTTCCTGATCATTTGAATCAGTTAAATGTGCTGTTGAGTTTGAACTCTTTTTATAGGATGTTTAATCATCCTGATCATATCAAAGTTCTATTGCATAATCAGGTACCAAAAGATAAATTTTGAAGTATTTATGAAATTTAAATGAAGAATTTTGTGGTAGTGTCTGCTATTTGTGCAGCTTTAAGAAATAATATTTGAATGAATATTTTGTATAAAGCTCGATTATTTTGTCCTATACAAGTTTCTATATGAAGCAATGAAAATAAATACCAAATATAATAAATGTCTCTTAGTTTTATTTTGAAAACAGAACAGCAGAAAAAGTAAAGAAATATATAGTCTCACTTTGCTATATTTAGCATTAACGCAAGTTACTGAAAGTGTTCTATAGCAGTTTATGGTCTGAGAGTGGTATTTTATATGTTATTTCAGAAAATCAATAGAAATGATATAAGTTATAGTATTATTTGAAAGTTTTAGGTGTACATTTTGAGTAAATTTATCAACTTTTATTTAAGTATGGCTTATTTAACAAACGGGAAGAAACAGGATTTAACTGAATTAGCAGAGACGTTAGGTGTAGCAATAGAGGAAAATTTTTGAATTCCTGAAATAAGTAATACTATAATCACTAGTCCCACGTACAAAGGTGGAGTTTAAGAAAGAATGTGTGAATCACATCATAAATGATGGAAGGCAATGGAAATAGAACAACATGGTGTGAGAGAGAGAAAAAATGAATGGTTGTTTGACTTGGAGTTACTAAAATTGCAATCTAGTATTATTACTAGTAGAGCAGAGTCTTCAATGGTATCTTCTTCAGTAGATGCAGAAATGTTTAAGTTAGACCTGAATAAGTTAGTTCTTAATATTGATCCTGAAACAGCTGATATGAGTTTATTTTTGGACTTATTTGAGAGGTAATTAACCCTTTTGAAGGTAGCAGTCTCGAAATATGTAGTCTGCCTTGTTAGTCTTCTGCCAACCAATGTTGCAAAAATAATTGCAGCAAGTGTGTTTTCTTCTTAATATTGACCCTAATATTAATCGTCACGCAAATCCAGCAGAGTAAAAAACAGAGAAGATTAAAACTAGATTAGCCATACTTCTGGACGATAAACATTCTAGGCTTAAAGCTTCCTACAATTTGTTTTGTAATGAATACTCATAAATGTGAAACCACCAGCCAAACTACTGCATTCCTCCAATTTGGTAGAGAGCTATGTATGCCATACGATGTTACATGTGATCTCAGGCATGTTGTCTCCAATGATAATTTTATAGAAGAGATTATCCCATATTTGAAAAAATTTGCCACCACAGTCAACCAAGTAAAGGAACTGATTGAAAAGAAACGAGGGTATCAAAAACAATATGCTTGTATAGCTTGAAAACCTGGATATCAGTTTAAACTTAGACATCATGTTTGGATTTTCTAGCACCTGTGAGCAAATCCGCCAAACAGAAAATATTGAAGTTTGTGCCTCGTTGAGATAACCTGTACGTTATTATGAGTCGACGCTCATAGACTATCTACGAAGTTACAATCTTCAATGAGCCAGGTACTTCATTAGGTGTTTATCATTCCTTGGCCTTTAGACTTTGCTTTGACTCAAATTCATTACCTTTTCAACCTCTTTGCAGAAGAGGACATCTCAGGAAACCTATTGCTGGCTCCTCATCAGGACAATCTCATAGCCTGAGGGGGGACTAACAAATCGAAACAAAAGCTATTAACTTTTCTCCCTCATTTTGAACTTACCGGAGGGACTTTGCTCTCCTTCTCGCGAAAGATTTGGTTATAGATTGTGCCGCCTTTGGCGAAAAGCCTAGAAAAGAATGATTGTGTAGTTACCTTCTGAGGCACCATGCTGTAACATTATGTAAACCACTTTTGTAAATTTTATGCTTGTAATTCTTTTTATATTATGTTTAAAAGAAAATGTTTTAAAAAACATTTTGCCAAGTATTTATTTGTTTGAAGTAAGGAATTATGACTTCCTGTTCAAATTCATACTTTTGTTGTTTTTATTCATATAAAAATACTGCTAATTTTGTTTTGAAATATTCCATCCTGGTTGAATCTATATAGTCATATTCCCATACATAGTATCATAAATTTGTGCTTTTTCACATCCACATTTGTAATATGTATTTTTCTTATGAAATCTGTAAAAATATTGTGGGCATTATCCATGACCAGTTGTTATTGCTTGATTGTATCACAGAGTAATGTTTCTATTTTCACCTCTGGAAAGGCCTAATAGACATTTCTTCCAGTTGTATAATTTTTTCACTTATCTTAAACCTTTCTAATTTTCCACCCTTTTTTATAACTTTATTCCATCATCAAATTCTAATCTTAAAGCAGTCTCTGCTACTAAATTCCACAACATGGATCATAGTACCAACCATTGTAGTGCACTTTTATTATAACTTCTTTCAGTATGTGTATTATGAATTATCTTTTGATTTTCCAAATAACTTGAAATAATCTTGTACACGTTTTAAGGTCATTTAAGCCTTAATAAGCATATTTTTCTTCTACTATTTTCTTTAAATTCTCAGTAGCCTGTACAGTAACTGTATGATTTTCATTCATTGCTACTTTTCAGATAATAACACAAACTGGCATTGATCAGCTTGTCCAAGACCTTTCCTAGTGTAGATACATAGATCTATATGATGAGGGAAGCATGGGATTCCCACCTGGTTTCGAAAACAAGATTAAGCACACACTGTTCCAGGCCACTGGAAAGTGTCCTTCATTTACACAGCTGTCGAACAAATTCAAAATCAAATTTTCATTTGCTAATAGGAGTTCTTGGAATAATTCAAACAGAATTTCTTTAGGTCTTGAAGCCTTATTTTACCTCATATTCTGAAAGATGTAAATTTCTTCCAACTCAAATGACATGTCCTCATCATTTCCTGGAATTTTATTAAGCAGCTTTCAGATCTTGTGGTGATTTTCTTTCGATTTTCTTCATTATCCACCTTGAAGTGAAAATCTACAATAGCATTTATAGCTTCTTCTATACTAGTCGCCTGCTGCCATCATTTCTTTTTAATCTTCAAAACAATTGATATATTAATCTATTTGTCATTAGCAATTTTGAAGTGGGTGCCAAATGGACTTTGTGATTGGTAATATTCTTCCAATAATTTTTTGGATATTTTATATTTTTCCTTTATTATTATGACAAATCATTCTTTGCTCTATTCTATAGCACTCTGGTAAACTGTGAAATTTCCTTCTGAAAGCCCAAATATGCTTTCTTTCCATGCATAAATCCAAGTTTCTCCATGAGGAATAATTTCTTCTTCTTTGCTCTTCTGATTTATCTTATTTAGAATAGTCTCAAGATTAAGTTTCTCAAAATTTGTTATTTATAATCTCAATGGTTTCATCGATATCTTCTGAAACCTTCATATCTTTGACATTCTTGTATATTTTTTTTAAATTAATCCATTTTACATTCCTCAAATTTCTTTTACCTCTTTTACATTCCTGAATCTTTGTATTATTGATTTTGAGAGCAATATATCTATGATCGTTCAGAGATACATCGTCCAAAACTTTCCATTTTGTTACATCCAAGTTTTAATCTATGACACAATATCAATTCTTGAACATCCTAAAGTGGAACAATGTGTCAGAATGTAGTGTCTGTTATTGTTGATCATAAATACATTACTAAGGAAAACGTCCACTAACATTTCTCCTCAATAATCCATTCTATCTTGTCTTTCAAAGGGATACTGGCTCTTCTTATATTCACTAATGGTAACTGCGTAGTTGTCAAATCTCGTTAGCAAAGTTGTTAAGACTTGTAAGTGTTCATCAAACACCTCTGAATGAGAGAAATAACATGTAACTGGAATACAGGGGCTTGGTCTGTCTATTAAGATTGCTACTATATCTTTGGACACGTAGATTTACATAACGGAAAATCTATTACCAAAGATAAAAGTTCCAGTCCTAATTTAGTTATTATAGTGTGCTCTAGCACTCGGTGCAAATCCGTATATTTTCCCTTGTGACACATAGGGCTTAAATGCAAGTTATGTAAATATTCTTGTTCGTGATCTCAACTTTTAACTGGTTTGTAGCTTTAGTAGCATGATGTGAACTTATCGGGCATATTATAATATTTTCAAATTTATTGCTAGTGATCTTTTTTATATATATAATTTTTCTAACTGCTTTATTAGGCACAAGCATTATTTATCTGTATTTTCATGATTTGTGTCTAAGCCAAGGCCATATCTTTCATTTGCCACAAGTACAGTACTGACATTTTAATTCTTTATAATTCGGAAAAAAATTATAAAGAATTAAAGTGTCAGAACTGTACACATAGATTCAAGACAAACACATGTATTCACTGTATTCAAACCCTTCTGACATTCAATTTGAATATGCCCCTTTTGACTGTATCTATTGTAAAAGGATCATTTCACAGTACTTTTTAATATGCCCAAATGACTACTTTTTTAAATTACTCCAGATCCAAGGATACAATCCAGTGAACTTTCCTCCTAGTTTTTAGAATGTTGGAATTTTCTCAGCTGATTTAAAATCTTTGTTTTGAGATTTCAACAATGCTTTATCATTGCATAGTGATGGATCTCTATTATAATGAATAATTTTAGGGTTTACTTTGCATTTTTACCCTTAAATCTTCCTTCTGGTTTGCATTTTCAACAATGGCTGTCTCAAGGACTGCCAAATCTTCTTTTTTAACTACTTTCACCAGAATTCCACAATTTTTCATCTTTTGTACCTTTGGATACCAATCTTTAATTGATTTGGTGAGTTGTTTTTAACTAATTTCTCTTTTACTTGTCCCAGTTACAGTGTATAATTTTTATCTTTAGAACCAAACATATTCTATTTCAAATTGTCTACTTTTTTTTAATCTAGACCTTTATCAGCATAAGGTGGTTTTTGCTGTTTCTTACTTTTATCCACAAAGGTATATATAGTCTTTCTTTCTTTTAATCTTCCTCTCAGTTCGCTATTTTGTATTAGCATATTCATTACGACATTTTGTAATTTTTGAACAATTTATTTTATTTCTAGTCCCTTTATTTACTTTTCTCTGGGATTTCCTAATACTCCCTCAAGCTCTCTCACATGATTATAGAAGAATGATAGTATGTTATCAGTGTAAGATTCAGTCAAGTCTGAATCTAGTGATTCATTTACATCAGTATTTTTTTCCTTACTTTTCTTTATCTTCAAATCTTTCTTTTGTTCCCTCATTTTCCCCCCTCCATTCACTATCCCACACCAGATGCCTATTCTTTTGGAGAGTTATTTAACTCCTAATATGGAAAGCCCAACCAGGACAAGGTATAACACTCCTAGGGAAGATTTACAATAAACTCTCAAAATATCTTGTTATATCTCTTCATAACAAATATTCTTCCCTTGGGTAAGTCTGTAGATGAAAAGAATATGATATAGACAGTTTTGTATTTTATGAATGGTGTAGTTTAGTGTCAAAGCTTAAATTATAATAACTGCATGAAAATAACATTTATTATTTGTCAACTTCCTACAGAATGTGTAGTTACTCTTTAAAAAATAATAGCTAATTTTATTATTGAACTTCATCCTGAAATATGTACAAATTTCAACTAAACTGAGGCATTTCCCTTTCTGTTACTAATATTTAAAAATGATTTCATGTGAGATAATCATCACTATCTGTCTTATGTCTTTAATCTCAGAGACGGACTAAAAATGAGTCACCTGCTGAAATTAATGATATTGTTAATTCAAAGCAAAATATACCTTTTTTTAGTTTTCACTTATAAGGATAACTTAGTTGATGCCCTTCAAAAATGGGCACCTTAGGCAGCTGCTTATGCTTGCACTTAGCCTTGCATTTGTCAGATTTCTATATGAAAGTCTACAAAAAATAAAAGCTTCTTACATACAAGGTTAAGTTAAGCAAAGAATAGTTATATAAATATCAGTAATAATAATAATTTTAAAAAAGTATTTGAAAAAAAAAGTATTTTAATTTGCATGTTTATAATTCTTACACTTCAAATTTGAATATCTCATATTATTCAGCTTTGCAATTATCCTTTTTTATATATTAAAGGATTTATTACAATTTTTGCATAAAACTATATGATAAATTTTTGACATCATGTTCTAATATTCTCAGAATATTTCAAGTTGCTCAAGGTTATTATTTTAAAATTGAATGAAATAAAGTCATGATGATATCTATGTGTGCATTAACTGATAACTAACTTACTGAGACTTCTCACTTAATGCCTTGAAAGCTGATATTTAATTTGATTTTCTGTTAAAATTGTCCATTTTGGAAATGGGATCTTTCACAAATAAGGAAAGGTAAGTTGCATGCTCCTCACTCTCTCCATCTCAAAAATGCATCAAGAATCACTATTTAGAGTATATATGGACTTGTCATCAAACAGTAAGGGATCCCATTCCTGTTGCCATTATTAAACTTGATCACAGTACCACCTAAATCTGTCCCTTTTGGAAGTTGGAAGTGAATAGAAAGAAAATTATTGGTATTCACACGTAAGTTCAGCCTCATGAAGCCACTGTGTAGTAGTAGAATGACTGATTTAAGTTTCTATGATAACTTGAGGATATAAAAGTAACCCTTTTGTAGTCATTTTATAATCTGTTTGAGCTAAAAGGGATAGAAAATAGTTATCAGATGCAGCTTGTTGGTCTTGACCACCCTTAACTAAGCTGTGTACTGCTTTAAAAAGCAATTCAAGTAACTGATATAGCACTTCAAGGGACAATCAGATCTTGAATAATTTCCATTTTTGTTTGTCCTCCTCTCTTTAGTTCTACCAATTAATTGTCACTTTTGCCTTTCACATAAATAATACCTTTGAGTAAAAACTAATAAACACAGATCACTCTCAGATGCTATATTAACTTTAAACAACATTACACTTCTAAATTCCAATATGCATCCATTGCATAACATGTTACCTAATTTTCATATTTTTGTGCTACTCTGTTAGCAGAAGCCCAGTTTTGCATTCAGTTAAAGCTAATTATGGGAAATGATTACACCAATGAACATATGTTAAAACTTTAGTCAATTATTTTTTTCAGATTATCCTTTAATTTCGATGAATAGTGTAAATTAATAAATTTTAAACTTTTCTTTGGTAATTTATTAGTTAACTAAACAAGTCCACTTTGTAGTAATTATTAAGTATTTAGACATATTTGATATTGTGATTTCACATGTGATTTATTGTGATTCTTCTTTTAAGGGATATTGATAAGTCTGAAGTCCCAGTCTATTCTGTCAAAGCTCACTCTCAAATCATAAATGCTATTGATGGTGTTGGTGGCCTTGGCATTGGTGCTGGAGCTCCAGAAATTATTACTGGAAGTAGGGATGGTATGTTTATTTATTGTTATTATTTATCTCTATTTTGTTCACTTAAACAGTAACTGAACTTACTGTCAGCTTCTAAAAGTTACTCTATTTATAAATAAATCTATGCAAGGTAATTTTGAAATATTTGATAGAATTATTAGAGAGAACTAAAGCAGATGTGTAATGAAATGTATGTGGAAATAGTGCTTTGAGGTGGATAAGGACACTGTTGAGATCAAAATGTGAAAGCAATCTACTTGTATAAATTGTTGATTCCAGTATCGATTTTGAGTGGTATACATCATTACATGAATGTGAAACTCACTGATCTGCATTTTATCGATGTGACAGAAATAGAGCAGCTATGGATTGCCAGCACTTGTATACCTAGAAGTGCAGTTTTCTCTGGGCGGCACATTTTCTGGGGTGGCAATTTTGCGTGAAACATAGGAATCAATCATATTGATCATTGAGTCAGATGAATAATGAGTTTCTGAACTGGCCACGGAAAACTAAATTGACTGTGTGCCATCCGGCACATATTAGCCAGTGAGCACAAAGCAAGATCGAGATTGTTATTTCCTTCATCTTGCCACTAACCTGTGTAAACATGTACGTAGTAATAGTTTAACAAATTTCAATATTTTGTATTAGTTATGTTTACGAAAAAAGTAAAATGCTCATGTACTTTTCAAAAATCGTACACTGACATTTCCTCAAGGAAATGCAATACATTTGCCATGTGTACCGTTTGTCATTGCGATTTTTTTTATCTCACACGGTGGAAGGGCCGATGTTTGCAAACATGTTCATACACAAAAAGACAAGGACAACATGAGTTCTATTGAAAAAAAGGAAAAGTGAATTTCTTCTGTGGAAACAAAGGACCAAAAAGTTAATAATGCAGAATGCACTGTTTGCATTTAAGATTTAGTAACTGAACTTTCAGATATTAATCAATAACAATTTGAAGTTAATTCATTATTAAAAAGTATATTTTTATCATTAAAAAATCTTTTTGTCCTTGAATAAATAAATCTCCCAATTGAGTGTCATAGGTTGGAAAGTATGGGGAGGTGAAAGGCAATCCTTTTGAATTTTTGCAATTTTAAAATACAATCTTCAGAACAAAGTTCCAAATATTGTAATACTACTACAAACTCTCTTTACAATTGCTGTAAGTACTGCTAATTCTGAGAAGAGTTTTCTAAATTAAAATCATTTAAAAAATATTTTAAAATGACAATTTTTTTTTTTTTTTGCATTTAAATCTTTTTATATTGTATACATGATAGCATGTGGAGAAATCAAGTAGAGCTGTACAATCTCATTAATATTTTTGGGAACCAAAAAAAAAAAAATAAATGCTGGGATTAAAATTTTTCTCCAAAAATAAATGTGAAGTTTTTATTTTTTTACTGTATGTCGTTCTGGCATTTTTTTTATCCTTTTGCATACTGAAAGGGGCAGCAATCTCAAGGACCTCCTATAGTATGAGCTGTAAACATGGTACTCTATGGCAAATATTCGAGCATATTAGTATGAATCTTACATTATTGTTCATGGTGACACTTTCAAGCACCTGTTGTAAAGATTTGAATACATGCTTAAAATATATGTATTTTTTAGTAACCTTTGTTGTTTATTCCTTTCATGTCAGCACCAAAACATACTATTTCTGCATGTAAATTTCATTGTAAAGTCTACTTATTTCAGTCTCTTCTACCTGATTTTACATTTTTGTCAAATATTTTTAATAGAGCTTCTCAATATGTGCATCACAATGTTGTGTAAGATTGTGTAACTAAATTTTGAGTTGCAGAAATTTTAGCAAAACATAACAAATTATGAACTTACAACTATAGAAAATTAATTCATAATCAGTTTAATGATATATGTGTATAGGATGTTTGTGAGTGGAAAAGAGAACTTGGGCTATCTTAATAACTGCAACTAGTTACTTTACTCCTACTATCATCCCAAAACTAGGATAGGTGTAGTTGGCTCCATTTGAGTAAAATTTTTGAACAAATTTTGCATGATGTATTTGTTTGTATAGCCAACAAGTGAAAATAAATTTTATGTGTTTTTTTGCCAGCCTTTATTTTAAATTAGCTTATCTATTGTCTTTTTGTTTTATAGAAAGTATTCAACATTTCAGCCTCCCCTTTTTTTTCTTTGGCTAGCAGTTTACCTTTTCACTACACTACCTGTTTTTTATTAGGAAAAAGTTCTTTTTATAGGAAGAAAAATAAACTAATATTTTTGGGTGCTTTCTTATTATTCATAATTTCTAATTATTTAACGAATTTTTTATTAAAATGAGCAGTGGCAACACTGTATGGAAGGAAAAATTTTTATCGCTAGTGCGCAAGACTGTCTATCGGAAGTTCTAAAGATATGTTGTTTTTAAATATTTTGTGATATTGCTGTGGAATTGAATTTTAGGTGGTTTAAGTGTCAAAAATATGATATTTAATAAATAAAGGTAATACACAAAACATTTGGGTGTAATGTAAAATCTTTTTTTTTTTTTTTTTTTTCTTTTTTTTTTACTTTGTATTCATCTGTTATAGAAAAAGTTTGCAAGAGTAAGTACACTATAAATATTTTCCTTGTGCATCATCATTATTACAGCTGTGTAATATTGCTAAAGCAAAGTTTACATGTTACCTTGATTACCTGTTTTGCAAAAGTTTCTCAAGGAGAAAATGGCAGCTTTACCCTAGCCTAAGATAAAAGTTTCAGGTTAAAATTAGGGAGAAAAGCCAACAATAAAAAGTATTAATCCAAGAAATATCAGACTAGCCTTTTGGACTGAAGATGACTAATAGCCTTTGCATACCTAATTAATACCTGATAACAGCATCTGATTAAAACATGCATTCAGAACAAGCCTTATGACTGGTAATCTGCAACTATTGTCAGAGCAAACAAAGGTCCAGTGAAATAGTATAATGTGTTCCTCTCTTTCTGTCACAATAGCACAGTGTAATTAACTCACTCGGTCCACTTTTCAAATTACAGTACAAAGTCCAGATCTGGTCTCATTGGAACTTTGATTCCGGACTTGGAATTTTTCTAAATTTCTAAAAAAAATTTTCACATGACTTCACATGTTTTCTTATGAAAAAATATCAAATGCACATGCATGAAGCATACAAAAAAAATTTCTATTAAAAAAAGTTACTGCTAGTTTGGAGGTCCAGATATGAGATATTCTACCATATTTGAATCTTCTTTAGAGCAAAAGGCCATTGATTCATACCCATAATTTACCGATATGTACCTCATTGCATGCATTAAACATTTGTTTATGATTTGACCATTCAGTTTATCACTTAGTGCCACACTCATACAAATTTCTTCCATTGTACAAAAGTAGAAGATTCTTGGGAAACTAATAAGTCAAAATTATATGAAGTGAATAAATTAAAATAACACAGGTGTAGTTTCATATTCATAAACTGAGAAGATAGAGAACTCTTTTGAAAACTTAAAAGTAATATAAGTAATGATGACTTGTTAAACTAAATTGTCAAATATTCAATAGTAGAAGGTAAAAGATTTAATTATGAACATCTAAGTTTGAACTTTAAATTACTTTGAGAAAAAACAAGCTTCAATATGCCTTAAAAAAGAATGGTTTTGCTTAAAATTATCTACTATCTCAATACATAATACAGAAAAATATATTAAATGTGACGTTGTTTATTATGAAATGAAAACTTTCTGACAAAATTTAGTGTTTTGAAATTTTGTGAAATCGCCGGGTTTGCAAAATATTTACATATACTAGTCATCAATATTAAAGGATAATGACAAATGAAACGTAACTGATACATTATGAAAAATTATTAATAAAAACTTGTACGAAAGCATTATTTAACATAAATTACAATGCTTGGCAGTTGATTATTCACAATATATTGAAATTAAAACCAAATTTATGGAAAAAATAAGTCGCCTCTTGTGGAAGAAAATTTTTTTTAATATGGTGCATGATCACCTTGGACAGAGATGCATACCCTCACTTCTTGATTTCATGGACTTTAGTTCATGGACAAGTGTTGATCTAGTCTTGTGGAATTGTATGCCGCTCTTTTAAAAGTACACTTTTCAGCTACTGGAGAACCCAGAGAGAAATTTGGCATGCTGAAATTCGACACTGTAAGGCATCCCACACATGCTGAATTGGGTTCAAGGTCATGTGAATAAGGTGGCCAATCTATTCAAGTCATATCTTGGTGTTTGCAAGTATTCTGACACTACATATGCTGGATGAGCCCAAATATTATCATCCATTAACAAAAATTCTGGGTCTACAGCACCCCCAAAACTGTCTTAATTTATGATTCCAATACCTTATCTGCATATCTCCAAGCAATTAGAGAGCCTCCTTGAAAGATACATAGCTCAGTGCAGTCATTTGTCATGATGCCTCCTCAAACCATTAAACCACGGTCGCGGAAATGGGATATTTCACAAGACAACGGAAGGCAAATTGCATGTTCCTTCCTGTGTTCAGATCAAAACCTTTCTAGAATCACTGTTTTCAAACTATATATGGAGGTCGTCAGTAAACAATACTTGAACCCAGTCACCTTGGCTCCATTGAACATGATGTCGGCACCAGTTTAAATGGACTCCTCTGGAAGTTGGAGTGAGTAGGACAAAAACCATATGTTTCCTTGGATACAGTCCAACCTCATTAAACTTTTGTGCAGCAGTAGAAAGACTAATTTGAGCTCCTTAAGTGGCAGCCTTAAGGTCTAAAATCAAATCTCTTGCAGTCACTTCGTTGTTTCTTCGAGCTGACAACAACAGAAAACGGTCTTCTGGTGCAGTTGTTGCTGTTGATCGCCCTTGACCAGTCTATCTATCAACTTATCCAGTGCTCAAAAAGTATCTCTTAACTCTTGATATAGGCCCACCAGCGGCCGAACGGTAAATGCCACTAAACACTGGTAGTTTTGTCTGGGGTTTGAGTCTTGACAAGTGGCTGGGTGCATAGAGGTTTTTGTGGTTTTCCTATGCAAGGTTAGGAAGGAAAGGCTGAAGATCTACTATTAATATCTCATTTATGTCTAAAATTCCTATGGATAGTTGTCACAGTTTTAAAATCAGGCTTTGTCATGTGTTTTGGCACAAAAGAACACAAAAGCTATCTACCTCAGAACAGAAATGCTTTTGTGGAAAATTTTCAAAAGAAATTGCTTGTATTGCATTTGGAGGAAATGCCCAAGAAACAGCTCTTTTTCAGGGCTTGAACTCACATCCAGTGAACTTAAGTACCAGTGTCCAGCAGTTTTATCAGTTTGGCTAAAAGTCTTCTCATGATATGAGAGACTTTAATACTGCCATGCTATTTGTATCATAGGCAATGAAATATCTTGAAAACCTATCCTATTATATGCATGTCTACACACTTAAGATCTTCCTTTAATGTAACCATTGCATAATAACAAAGGGGATGGTAAAACCTTGTTCTAATTTTTGGTTTTTCTGGAGAAGTAAAAAAATCTTTTTTGTATTTTTTTTTTTTTTTTTATCAAATGATACTAGTGTAGTTTTTCATAAAAGCAAAATGGCATAAACTGTGGGAGATTTTTGTATTGTACTGAAATTCTGATTTTTTGCCATTGTTTAATATAGTTAGCAACGTAATAGTTCTGCATATGATGACTGGATAGCTAGTTGTGATAATCATGGGAAGATGATGCAATATATACAAAATATTTGCATCATTGTGCATATAGTGGCTATTGGTATATGTCAAATTTCAAAACTTAATATTTTCACTTCATCTGAAATAATTCATCATTTTATTTCAGAGACTATTAAAAGCATGTTGTTGATTGTAATTCTTTTAAGTATTTTATATAAAGTATTCATGACAAGCTTTGACTGTTCTATTGATTATATTGTTTTCTTTTAAAATATTTTTTATGATTAATTAATAATCATATAAAAATTCCTTTGGTATGTGAATTGCATATTAAGTTATTTACATGGAAATTAGAAGTCTGTTAAGGAAGTTTATTCAACCTTTCTTGCCTCATGCACCCTTCACTATTGCTAGATCATCATTCCCCCTCTCTGAAGCTCAGAAAATATATATACATTTATTTAAATTTAGATTATTTTTTAATGTGTTTTATAAATTAAAGAAAAAAGTATAGAAAATGTTAATAAATACCGAAGCTTGAATAAAAATAGTTTTTTATATTCATAAATTAAGACTAAATACTTAACAGGCAAATAAAAGGCTGATCGTATTCCCCTCCAAAACTATTAAATTCTTCCCTGGGGTTAATGAGAACCCTTATATTATATTATTATTAATGTATGGACTAAAAAATGATTCATTTTAAATTATTTCATAGGTGGTGTTAAAGTTTGGGATCCTCGACAAAAAAATCTTCCTGTAGCAACAATGGAAGCAGAGGCTGGGCAAGATAGAAGAGATTGCTGGACTGTAGCATTTGGTAACTGTTACAAAATTTCTCAGAATTTGTATTACAGTTTTTGAGAAAAGGTTATAAAAAGTAAGATATATAACTTGAAAACAGATAAGCTATTAACTGGAGTGCTTTCATTTGCTATAATACATATTGGTAGTAAAATTTGGTATAAGATATAAAAATTATTGAGCATTTGTCCACACTCTGAAGAATTTTTTTGCACTGAATTTGATGTATTGCTCATGTAATAAACTGATGACTATAACATATCATAACATCTATATCTCATACACTTCCAAAAAATATGCGTTGAAGTTCAGGTAGGAGTAACTGTTAAGCAGCCCTATACTATGGAAAAAATGGAGCAGATGTATTCTTTATATAATAAAGACCATATTTTCAGAAAAGCAGTCTATAATTTTATATTTAGAAGTGCAGAATTTCTGTACGCCATTGTGTGTTGCAAAGCATTATATATATGTTTGATAAGGTTGAGATCTGGTAACTTTTAAAGTGATCATTTGACTCACACATATGAGTGCTCTTTTAACCAAAATTTGGTTCTCTAGATTTTTGTGGTTGCATATCGTCTGTTAGAAAAGGCCAGATATACTAAGGTACATATAAGAGTGCAAGTCATGAGAAATAGCATGCACATAGAGTTCACCCATAGATATTTGTAGACATTCTGGAGGTCCCATTGAATACCAGTAAAGGAACTTATCCAATGTCATAATAAAGCCATCATAGCTTGTACATGGGACCGCAACCCTAACCTCGCAGGTGCCATTGGGCCCACCAACAGTTTTATATGAGCCCTCTGTTGTATGACCCTGATAAGAAATTATTTAAGTTTTCAATAAAATGTTATCTAAAATTTCTTATAGTTAGTAGTTAATTAGAGAAATATAAACATGTTTGTTTTAAAAAATTACTTGTTTATAATATGTTTATCATCTTTAATGGGCTTACCAGGTGTCCCAGTTTGGATAGAATTGCCCTACTTTGAAAGTATATCCTGGCATCCCAACCAATTTATCAATTTTGTCTCAGTTATTCGTTAAAGACTAAAAAATGTCAAATATACATGCATCAAAAATACTTTTAATTCCTTTCTATATTCTATTTTCTTGTGTGTCACTGTCCTAGTTGGTTCCATACGCAGAGCATAATGATTTGCTCTGCATTATGGTTCTATCTATGAAGGGGAATCCCCATTTAATTAGCATTTAACTTTACTTTGGTGTCATCTATTTCATTTTTTTTTATACTTTATTATTTTAATCCTAAAATGAGTAACTCGTGTAATTTATTACTAATTTATTTTATTTAATTAATTGTACTGGTGACTATAATTTTAATATTGACTGAGAAAAATCGTAATGTTTCTTCAATTTTAGAACTAAATTGTTTGTTGTGTAGTAGCTTTGCAATGCCCCCCCCCAAAAAAAACAATGTTCAATGTCACTTTCAGACACTGCATGCCACAACTGATAAGACCTATTCACTTAAATCTGAAGCAAGAAGGAAGAAAATACATCAGTTGAAATCAAACCTGTTTAACCAACAGTCGGTGTTCTCTGAGCCTGTGCTAAAATTTAAAAATGTCTTTAAAACTCTCTCACATGTCCACAAAGACGAAAAAGTATTTCCTCAATAGTGAATTGTTAGAAGACGCATCTTTCAATCACTTTAAGACCTGTTTAAAACACAGTTTCCACATTTTTATATTATTGAACCAAAGGTCACCTTTTTCATCAATCCTTTTGCTTGCCAAGTAAATGTAATCAAAATAGTTGCCTACAGAGTTTATTCAAGCAAAAGTGGAAGGGCACTTGGTAGCAGAATTTAGGAGCCCCAGAGACTGCATCAGGCGGTAAGATATCCAGTGCTGGCCCTCGGTAAGCCTTAAGTATATGTACAAATTTATTTATTCAGGACTCAGTTAAGCCTAAGCATTTGCAAAAAATTGATGTAAGTATAATAAATAACTAAACTGACACAATTCAGGCTTAATTGTGTCAATGCGCAATAGAAGCAAGACAAAATTGAACAGAAGAACTTGACTTTTGTCGCCAATCTCATGATATATAGCCAATAATACAGCAGATTGCCCTGTTCCTTAACTTTCTGATTTGATCCAGCTTATTATATTTTGCAAGCTGTTGTTATTACAGCAATTTTATGAAAATTAAAATTCGAACTTCCGATTATGTCGAAAACAGTTTCTAATTCTGGAGCTGCAAAAGGATTTACAAAGTAAAAGCATGTTTCGATGTCCATTAAACAAAAAGTGGAATTGCTGCAAAAAAAATGGATAAAGGTATATCCGTCTAAAATTATGCAAAGAGTATGGCATTGGAAAGTCAACTGTATATGACATAAGAAAAAGGAATTTTGTTTTTAATTTTTTGTGTTTCCGACACCTCACTCGCAATGAATAAAAGAAAAATTATTCGTTGTGCTAGAAGTGACAGTCATGACAAAGTGGAGATTGAATGGGTCAGACAGCTTCGCAGCGAGGATGTGCCATTGGCAGATTCAGTGCTAATAGCTCAAGCCAAAATATTCCATGAAGAAATGAACTTAAAAACTGAGTGCACATATTCGACAGGTTTGTTAACCAAATTTAAAAATTGCCATGCTATAAGGCAATTAAATCTTTCAGGTGAAAAAGCTTCAGCTTATACTGAAGCTGCTGAACTATTTGAAGATGAATTCATTGAACTCATTACTAGTCAAATATTATCTCCAGAACAAATTCATAATGCTGATGAAACTGGTCTTTTCTGACAATATGTACCACGAAATACCTTGGCAACCTCTACAAAAAAGGCTCCAACTGTTGTCAAAGATTTCAAAGCAAAACTAACAGTTTTAACTTGCGCAAATGCTGCAGGAGTGTGTAAACTTTTCATAATCAGATAAAATACACAAGTTTGAGCATTTAAAGTAGTAAAGATTTTTCCCATTATATATCATGAAAATAAAAGAGCATAGATTACATAAGCATTAATGAATGATTGGTTTGAAAATCATTTCATAGCAGAGGTTTGGCAACATTTGAATTCAGTTGGTTTATCTGATGACTCGAAAATTTTCTTGATTGTAGACAACTGTTAGCTCAAACTTCACTTCAAGTTTTAGTGAAAGATAATGTACCCATATCATTCTTTCCTCCAAATTGTATGTCCATCATGCAGCCTATGGATATCATAATAGTGTGTGTACTGAAATGGAAATGTAAAGTAGCATTTTTAAAATCCATGTTAAATTTTTGTATAATGGCAAGACTGTTCAAGAATTTAAAAAATATTTTAATATAAAATCTGCTGCATGGAACATTGCAAGATCATGGGATAATGTGTCTCCAGATACTTTAAAAAATGCTTGGCATAATTTATGGCCAACTACCATATTTCATGGTGAGGATGATCAAGATAATAGCAGCAAATTTGAAGGTTTTCGGATATCGCAAACCAAAGGTGAAATTTTCCAATTAATGGATTTTGTAAAGAAATGTGGAGAAGTGGTAATAAACGAAGGTGATATAACAGAAGTTTTTTATTGTGATGCCAATGCTCCAATCATCAATCAATTAGACGATGGTGAAATCTCTGGTATGGTTCTAAATCCAAAAAAATACCGTTACCGATAGTGAAGAAAGTGACAGAGTGGTTATTGCGTCCGGATCTTGGACTTTGTACTGTATCATGATTTTCCATATTTCCAAGTGTAATTTACTAATGAATTATATTAATTATTGATAAAATTTTATATTAATCATTGATAAACTTCAACAGTGGTACATTCAGTGCTGATATTAACAAAATCACATACTCAGTTTTATGAATTCACTCATCAGGTTACAAGTACTGTTATTTATGAATGGTATAAATTTACATGCAAGTTTATTAATGCATACAGTTTGAGCATGCCTTGTGTTTTGACTTTTACATGCACATTCTCATTACGTTTTATCATCTTTAAATAATTTTTAGTTTTTAGTGGATGACCAAAATCTAACTATCAGTAGAATAGCCTTTAAAAGCCCATCTGTTTCATTTTCAGTCATGCTTCAAATTTAAAAAAAAAATCTTAATAATTCAGGTTTAATACATTATCACAGTGTTCTTAAACTCAAATTGTGTGCAAGTCAAATGCATGATCTGAAAGTAGCAGATGGGTCACAATTAAAAATTGAAGGAACAGAGGAAGAAAAGAATTTTTTTTATTAATAAAACAAAATTTTTTAACTATGTTAAAACATTTTTTGCTTCATATTTTTCAAAATGTACATATGAAACTATCTGTAAGAAATTTCTCTTGGTCACAATTTATAATTCGAATCCATTGTCAGCAAAATATTAAAATTTTTCAGATTCACATTTATTCGGGGACTGTAATATAATGAAGTTACTGCTAAATAACTTACTTTTATCTCAAACTAAAAAGAAATATACTAAAACTTCTCAAGAGGGACAAAACCTGAGAATAAACTATGAAGCCTTTTCATTTATTTATTAGATTTTTCTATGGTGTATGCAGAAAAAATAGTATTTGTATCATTTTTTTCTGCATACATATAATTTTGTTTATGTGATTGAAAAAATATATATGTAAATAATTATTAAATTTCCTTTTTTTCTTACTGTACCTTTCAACTATAACCCCTTATGGTGTTTCGATTTTCATAGAATTTGTAATTTTGAAGGAAAGTTACTAGAAAGTATCTTAATCATAAATCATGAACACTCATCAGGACTGCAGTTCTTTTCCTAGATTAAAAGCAAAGCGATTATTTATAACTGAGCATATTTATCTGTCACAAGTACCAATAAAAATAATTTGTGCAAGATTTATATCATGGTGTCAATTAATTTACTCCATTTCCTAGTTTTTATGGAGAGTTATGTTCATTTTTGGTACTGAAAATAATGTAAAATTAGACTCCAAACTATTAACATCTTTTTCTTCGAATTATTATAGAAATAATGTTAATTAATTTAGAGGAAATGTATTCATGGGCCTCTGCAGGCCACCAGTTTGCATTATCTTACAGAATTTTGAAAAAACCCAAAAAAATAAAAACTTTACCAACTTTAAATTAAATGTACAATTTTATGAAACACTTTGAAGCAGAATACTTGTCTTTTCGTAATAACAATGTCTAAAACATAATAAGTGCACCATATTCAGCGCTAAAACAATGAACACTCATTTATTCCATCTGAGTGCGATAAAAGTACTGCATGCTGTAATGTCTTAAGCCGTTTCTATCAACCACCTCGAAAGTTCTGAGAAAAAGAATATTTCTAATGACCACCTCAAAAGTTCTGAGAAAAAGCATATTTCTAACGACATCATCCCGACCACCCAGGGACATACAGGATCTTTCGACCTGCAATTATGAGAGCAAAACCACCAGGAGAAGTGAAGAAAATAATAGACTAGAACTTTAAAACTTAAATACTATAAATAGAACGCTAGAACGTTTTTGTGCAACATCTGTCTTGTGTTTCATACAAGTTATCTTTGTTTTCTGTTAAGCATATTGTGATGTATGTATGTGTATATATTTATATGTTATTTAATTTACTAAGTTCTCACCTCTAAGGGTAATGCCTAATTGACTTATATGTGAACTGTCTATTAGTGACATTATTATTATTGAATGCAATTGTGTCCTTGTATAAATGTGCTTTCAGAATATTATTTAGAGACAGAGATATTTACCTTTTGCGTGGTGTTTTTTTTTTTTCAAACTAGTGCAGTAGTGGGGTAAACTTTTCTCTTGTCTGAACTTGAGAAAAGTTTTTCCAAAGGGAGAAGGAATATAGCAGTAACGTCTTAAGCTATTTTTATTGACCACCTGAAATGTTCTGAGAAAAAGAATATTTCTAATGACCACCTCAAAAGTTCTGAGAAAAAGAATATTTCTAATGACCACCTCAAAAGTTCTGAGAAAAAGCATATTTCTAACGACCACCTCGAAATTCATAAGGAAAGAGTATTTCTTAACGAATTCTCAGAAAGATGAACGTGACCAGCAGTCGCAAACCAATCCCAATTTTTGTTCCCCTTGTAGTTGTCTGAAGGCATTGTTCCATACCCTTACGTCCATTTATAAGTGCATTGTCTCAGACCACCCAGTTTGAGTCCCAAGTCAGAACTGGAAAGTTCTCACGGAGTTTTTCCAGGCCTGTCATCATTATATCCAGTTTTCAGTCAAGGTGCTCTCGCCAATCAAGAGATGCTTTTAAAAATTACGGACAAATGAGGATTCTGGAAATCATCCCAACACGCCCAGCACAACTTAAACAAAAACAGGAAACGCAGTTCCAGTTAGTGAGTTTTAGTGTAGAGAGAGAGAGAGAGAAACCTTCTCTCATGTTTTTCAGCTCTGTCAAGAGCAGATTTTGTTTTGCTCTGCCAAGAGCAATCATATTTCTCTGCAAAGAGATTCAGTGGGGGTAGCTGGCTTCGCCGCTACCTTACTGGAGAGCACTCACCATTGGCCCAGAAAGACAACTGCAAGGTAGGCTGCAGCACATCAGAATTTTTTGCTCTGGAGTCATAAGACCAAAGCCACCAGGAGAAGTGAACAAAATAGTAGAATAGAACTTTAGAACTAAATACTATAAATAGACGCTAGAACATTTCCACACATCATCTGTTTTGTATTTCATAATTTTTCCCCCTACTGTTTGATGATAACAATATTTTATAAATTTTATTTTTTGCACATAGCCTAGATCAGAATCTAAATAAATTTATTTACACTACCTCTTGCTTTGTCAATTTCCCACAATGCATTTGGGAAGAATTCGAATATGCCTTCATGTTACAGGAGGGAAAAAGGGAAAAGTTTTTCCCTTTGTCCTTGTAAAATAAACTATTTCATTCATGATGCTGATATTCGTACAGCGTGAAGTTCACTTTGCTTTCAGTGCGACACTATGCATTTAAAGTAATTAAGAAGGATTTTATTATTCGATTGAGTTTTAAAAAAAACAAAGTTAGTCCCTTTTTTTTGGTCCAAAGGGGCTTTAGTCTGCGAAGGACTGTTGTTTTCGTTTTGAGATTTTGCGTCGGAAACATTAAAAGTCTGAATCACTTTTCAAACTGTTGCCACCAAATCTTGCAGCCCTGTATTATATTTAAAGAAATTAAATAATGAAGAAGCTGCATAAATGTATGTATATTTCTCCAAATGTGATAAAACAACAGTACCTAGAGCCATCCAATTTTGAAAAGCGTACATTTTCACCCGAATATGCACATCTGGAATTTGTTTTATTATCTATTTCATGTCTTGTAAAACTTTAATGAATTTTTGATGAACAAACGCAAACAATTTAAAAGTGAGCAATGGCAACACTCAATGGGGGGGAAACCTTTTTATCACCAGCGCGTGGAATTGTGTATTGGAAATTCTGAAGATAAGCTCATTTTAAAATTATTTTGCAATATTGCTGTTGAACTGAATTTTATGATTTAAGTGTGAAGAACATGATATGTAATAATTAAAGGTAACACACAAAACGTTAAAAAAAAAAAAAAAAATTGGATGTAATTTAAAATCTGAAACCTTTCAGATTTTTTTTTTTATTTCAAATTTATAGGTATGCCCTGTGATGATGCCTTTGCTATCAATATAAATTATTTCCTGATACTATATAAATAAAGAAAACTATCCCCAAAACAGAGCGAGATTAAGTCTTTTAGAGGCCTTAAGCACTTAAAAGATTTGGTTGCCCTACACATAAATTTACACCTGTTTTTTTACCCATTCTTTCTCTCTCAATATTGCTTTACCTGCACAACATATTAGAGGGTAAAATCAGCAATGGGAAACTTTTGTGAAGCTCTTTTCCCAAGTTCCTGGGAGGACCTTTTTAAGTTGCCCCTTTTTCGTGATACTGTTAGCACTTGCTTATTTTGCTTAATGGTTAATCCAGCTCTGCTTCAAATGAAGTATTTTAGTGAAGAAATGGTTTCCTATGCAGTTCTGAAACTTAAATTTAATCCTTATGTTCAAAGTGAGATAATTCATTCCATAGACTCATTTAGAGTAGAATACTCATGAAATGATTTATTACATTCCTGAAGTCTTTATACAAAATTTTCCATTTCCTGTCTGCTGTTGACAAAGTATAGCAAATCAGTATTCAATAGCACAATTAGTTATCGTATTTTGAGGTTGTCTACCCATGACTGGGTATGCTATAAATTTCATAACTCTTAAATGGCATCTTATTATATTAAGTTCTAACATCTAATATTAAGTTGTTTGCAGCCAAAAAAAATTATTTATTAATACAAATGCCAGACATTTGGCCACTTAGCCATTAGTCTTGATCTTTCTTCCCAATACTTAAGAACAATAGAATTAATAGTGCAGTGCATTTGTCAATATGCTCCTTATCCATAGACTGTCCAGAGTTACAAAGAGTATAGATTGAAGAGTTCTTAAGTCAAATTTGAAAAAGATAGGCATTCAGACAATCATGCCCAGTCAACAGACAAAATAACGCTATAGCTACAGGATGACGAAATCTGAAATAACTGGCTTTGACTGGTGAGACACTCCCTGGCCTTTCCCTTAGCTTCATTTGATAGGTAGGAGGTAAACCTCTTCTTAAATTCTAATTTAATTAGGAGTTTTGAAGGAAGGTTTTATTTCTGTTATTGCTAGTTAAAACGAAACAGGAATGTGGAAGGGTAGTATTTTGAATTTAACTAAAATAAAAAATGAATATAGCTAATTTGTCATTAAGTGCACCAGGGGGACAAACTGAAAAGTAATTCTTCAAGACACTCCTTCAAAAAATGGTTTACGCCTCGTTTCTACAGCTGCAGACTATCTGAAGAAAGCATTTCTCCTAGTAAACAGACTGGAGCTACAGATTTCATTTAACTAGTGCTTACTATTACTAGACTGCAGTGGATCATGCATTACTTTTTTACAGATCTGTATATTACATAGCCACTACATTAAATTCGTGTGGAATATACAGGGTGTTTATAAAGTCCCGGCCCCATTTTGATGTTTAATAACTCATAAAATAATAAAGATAGGTTAAAATTAATAACATAAATGGTTAGATAGACTCAAAAAGTTTCGTGAACTTCCACGTGTGCCCCCTTCGTACCACGGAAAGTATCAAGTCAATATTCAATTTCACGCCAGGTGCCGGCAAGCATGTCGGCATCCACAGATGCTATTGCGGTTGTAATTCTGGCTTTTAGGTCATCCATATTCGACACTCTCCTCCTGTAAATGTTGTCCTTTATAAATCCCCAAAGGAAAAGGTCCAGCGGCATTATATCAGGTGATCTGGGTGGTCAAGGAATTGGACCTTTTCACCCAATCTATCTTCCTGTAAAATGGTCATTCAAAGGACTACGAACGATGGTACCCCAATGAGGTGGTGCACCATCTTGTTGCAAAAAGACATGTGGCTGAAGCTGTTCTAGTTGTAGAAATATGAAGTTTTCCAACATGTCTAAATATACGACTGATGAGACCATCTTCTCTGTAAAAAAGAAAGGCCCGATGACTCGATCGTGCATTAGTCTGCACCACACATTAACCTTTGGGAAATCCCTTTTAACATTGCAATAGTTGCCAAAAACAAAAGAGAGAAAAATGCAATTACTAAGCAGACGATATTTAGAAAAGTACAGATATTTAAACTGGAAAATGAAATTATCTGAAATTAACCACACGTGCAGACGATATTTGCAAAAGTAAAGATATTCAAACCTGAAAAGGAAAATATATAAGTTATTCCATCAATAAATGTCATAAGTTTGTTTATATCTTCATTATTTTATGAGTTATTAAACATCAAAATGGGTCCGGGACTTTATAAACACCCTGTATAATAATTTATTGAATCTTGGAATTCAGTGGAGTAGAGGAAATACTTCAGATAATCATGCTTATTGAAAAAAGGAAGAACAGAATTATGTTAAAGCACATGAAATTATGAGACAATCTATAAAAATAAAAATGTTCCTTAAATTGCATAAAAAAAAGTCAACTGACTAAAGTTCATCAATTTGATGAACATTAGCAAAGACTCTTTTCGAGGATTTGAATAGATCAGTAATCCATAGAGATGTGCTGTTTGTTTAATTTAACCAATTTATACTTTATGATCTATGTGAATTTTGAGTACTTTAGTGGAAATTTGATCATTTTGTATTTTAATTTTTATGCAGGTAATGCATACAATAATGATGAAAGATGTATTTGTGCTGGATATGATAATGGAGATCTAAAATTGTTTGATTTAAGAAACATGTCAATACGATGGGAATATAATCTCAGGAATGGAGTATGTTAACTCTCTTTATTTTATTTTTTTATTTTTTAATTATTATTATTACCTTTGTGTGTTTGTGTTTGATTTATCTTTCTTAGATTAATTTGCTATTTTTTTATTACTTTGTGTAATATCACTAAATTTGCACAAATTTGGATAAATAAAAATGCATTTTAATATTTAATAGGAATGCTAAATTTTCTGTAGAAATCCTAGATTTTGTTATCTAAATGCAGAGATGCCAACTGTCCTGATTTCTAACCATACTTCCGCCAACTGATTTTCAATATATTTCTCCCAACTTTCTCTTATTCTTAAAATTTCTCACAATATTTATGTAGCTTGGCTTAATACTTCATTATTTGCACCAAAAAAAAGGGATTTTTGGCATCTGAAAGGACTTATTTTTCTCTAGATGCATATAAAAAACTGAAGTCGTTTCATCACTGAGATATGGCACGTTTCTGCCTTGTGTATGAGAGTCCAAAACATCCTGTTCCAATTCTCCAATGAGAATCAAGTGTCACTGCAGTTCATGTGGAATATATTAGCCAATGATCACAAAGCAAGTTTGAGGTTGTTTAATTTGTTCGTCTTGCCAGTGGGCAGCATAGGTTTCGCATTCTTCCCGGAAACTGCGATTTTTTGTCTTAAATATGTGTGTGAAAAAATGTGAAATACTCATGTACTTTTCAAAAATTGTACCTAGATGACTACTTCATCAAGGAAATATAACATTGCCATGTGTATAGTTTGTCATCGAGATTCTTCGATTTTGCAAGGTTATTTCGCAGGGTTCTTAAACATGTGCATGTACTAGGACAATGTGAATTGCATTGGGGGAATTTTTTTTTCTACAGAAACAAAAGACTAAAAAATTATTAATGCAGAATGCATGTGCTCTGCCTTGCATGAGCATTCTCTGCCTTGCATTCTTGAGTATAACCTGCCATTGAATGCATCAAATCATGCTGCAGCTTTATTAGAAAAATGTTTTCTGGTATTTCCTGGCAAAATTGCTAAGAAGTACTCAAGTGCAAGGATAAAAATGGCTGCAGTTGTAGAAGAAATTGGTATGAAAAATAAATCTTCAGTTATTGATTGCATTATGACAGTTTCATTCTGCCTGTCTACAGATGGAAGCAATAATACCGATTCAAAACTGTATCCAATTGTTTCTTTCTTTTTATTATTATTATCATTATCATCCAGTCTTCAGAAATTGAGAGGTAGTTTATTTTCTGGTCCCTCGCTTTAGAAGGAGATTCGACAGGCTTTAATATGTAGCACAACTAATTATTAAAACTTTAAAAGCAAATCCAATTCTTCAGGATAATTGCTTAGCACTTAAGCCAACAATGCACCAGGAATTGTAGGCGTGAAGACTGATGTTGCAGGCATCTTAAAGAAAAGAAAAAATAAAAAGGAAAAATAATAAAAAGAAAATTTATATTTGCAAATTGTGAAATGCATCTGTCGCCTCTTAAATTTATCAGGTTCAGCTTCTTTGCCAGTAAGTGTGGTTGAAAGGAAGGAAAAATTCAAGGAAAAGAAGGAAAAATTGAAACAATTCCAGCAGCTGCATAATACTGGAATAAGAACAAAATCTGAAATATGTACTTGTATGTACATGCTGGTTATCTTTAGAGAAATGTCTATTTAGAATCCTTGACCAGTGGAACCCAATTCTTGCATTTTTTAGGGAAGAAGTAAATGCTTCTAGAATTAAGATAAAAGGCTCTGTTGAAATTTATAAAATACCTTAAGTAAATGGAGATGTGGTTATAACTTGCTCTATTAAAAATAGGTGTGAGAAAAATTAAGTTATTTCTGCACCTGTGAGCAATTTAATTGTCAATTTTCAAAATAATAGTACAAAATACAAGCATAAAGCTATCCAGAAACAAAGTTCCCCCAAAATAAAAAAAAATTGCTTGACAAGAAACACATTTTCTGATTATTGTAAGTTTATCATGTGAAGAACGAATATTTATATTTTTGTCTTCCGACCTTAACAAAGTTTTTTGCTTTTTTATATGCTCCATTCTGCCATCATTTGATGTTCTTAACACAATTCTACAGTGCAGAATTACACTAATTCTTGTTTTGCAATCAATGGTTAGTGATCTGTTTAAAGTATTATTAAGTTATTAGGGAAACTAATTAGTTTATTTTTCTGTTATTAGAAGGTACAAGTAATAAAACTATTTTTTAAACATGTAAGTATTTTTGCATTAATTGCATTTAAGAAATAAGTGTACTTAAGATATTAATTAGCTATTATTTAAAGTTAACTCATTATTAAAAAACATATTTTCTTTCTATGTATTTTTATTATTTAAAAAAATTTTTTGTTATTGAGAAAATTCTTCTGATTTTTTGTGTGTTGCAGGTTGGCAAGTATGTAAATATGTTTGCTATAAAATTACATGATCTTTGAAAAGTTTTATTAACAGAATGATTAAAAATTTCGTAACAAGAATAAATGCTTAAAAATCAATTACATTCCTGAATTAATCAAATGCTTAAAGAATTTTTAATAAAATTCAAAATAAAAATTACTTCTTTTAAAATTAATTTTCAATTTATAATTTTGAAGACATAAAATTTGTTTCAAGGTTGTGTTGTGAGTTTCAAATATAGTATTGTTTTATTGCATGTTGAGCGTTAAAAAAGTATAATTTTTTCCCATGGTAAAATATGGTTGTTTTTATCTAGTTGAATTATATCATGAATTATTTTATCAACTAGACTAATGTTTATTAAACTTAGATAAATTATTTTACTATAGTAGTCAAAATGCCATTTTAGTTCAATTTTATTATAAATCACTTGAGTACTTGCCCAAATTTTCTAAAATTATTAGTTGTGTAATTTCTGTATTAGTTCTGTTAACATTTATATAGCCACAGTCTTGTTATTTCTTACGTTTGCGTGCATATGATGCACCAAACCGAATATTTTCATTTTCAAATAAATACATTTAATATCATAGTCGAAAAGAATTCATGAGACTGAAATAGTTTAGTTAACAGTATTTTTTCTTTGACAGGTATGTTGTGTTGAATTTGACAGGAAGGACATCAGTATGAATAAATTAGTTGCTACTACTTTAGAATCTAAATTTCATGTTTTTGATATGCGCACATACCATCCAAAGAAAGGCTATACTTCATTAATTAAAAAGGTTTGTTTTTATACTTTCATTATGCATTCCCTTCCATTGATTGATGCAGCTAAAGTTATGAAAAATAGGTATATTCAATAATATCTGCCTTACAGTTGTATAATTATTTTTAAATTTGCTTATACTAATTTTGATCTCCATGCACTTGTATATATTCATATGTATGCCTTGAAATATCAGAAAAAAAGTACTCGGAAGTACTGGCTCCGGTTACTTCTTAGTTTTTAAAATAAATTGTCCTTCTAACTGAAGTCTTAAACAGAAAAAGGTCTGACACTTCTTTTATAGGACTGAATCAAAGTTTCAACTGTAAATTCTTTTGATCTCATAAAATGATATTTCAGTGTGAAGAAAGTCATAAAAATGTATTCTAACTTATCAATAATATTGAGACGTCTAAGTAAAAACCCCCACTTACATATCAAAAGCTTATTCTCTGATAAGTATAATAAATTTATGCAAGCTTCTTTCAGAATGAGTAAATTTTCCATTTCCTAAAGTATTAGAAATAATTGTCTGGTCATATCATCATATTTGCTGATTTAGTATTAATAGTTTGTTACTTGTGATTTACAATAGAACAAAGAAGAGGAACTATTGTTTATGTTCCAAATATGCTTCGAGTTACAGTGGCTTACTTTAGTAAGATAAATGGCTGGAATACATCCAATGACTTTCCAAAGAAAAGAACATTTGCAGACTTTTCAGAGCAATGTAACCATTTCCTAGGTAGATGGTAGTTTGGGATTTTCATATATAACCATTTCAAAAGTATACACTAACTATAAAAATTCCAACAAAACTTTGGATTTATGCCAAGAGTATGGCCATGAGGAGTGACTGATGTTCAAGATGGTTACATTAAAGGTGATCTGACTCCATTATTGAAAGAAAAAGCATTTCGTATAAAAAATATACTTTATTATGCACACAGGAATGAGATTCGTACCGGGAGTATTGCATAACAACCCTTTCACTCCAACGGCACCTACCAAAAGAGGCTTTGAGGCAAGAGACAAGATGTGACGTAACCAGAACATGTGATCTGCGCTTCTGGCTGACTGTGGTGCCTGTCATTCACACGATGAAGTGCTACAGAGTATGGCCTCTATGACAAAGTCACGATTACAATTTATAATGCATATTTGCAAAATATACAAAAATGATGAGCTAATGCTATAATAGTGAAATATGGAATATGAAGTACACTATAATAAAAATGTATTTTCATGGTTATACATGAAGTTGGAACATATGCGTAATACAAAACATTAAATATATATATAGTACAAGTTTCTACTCAAGTAATGTAGTCCATAACTGAATGCTTTGGAAATCGGACTTTATGCCCACTTTTAGTGGTAAATGTTTGTTTGAAGCATCGTGGGGATGAAGTTGAAACTTGAATAGGTAAAGATGAGATATGAGTAATGTCATCTGGCAGTTGGTAAGCATGTTTTATGTGATCAGTTGAGATTGTAGTACATTTTCCGTTTACATCAATGATAAAATTCTTATCATTTCTGTCAACAACTAAATGAGTCCAGTATAAGGTGGTGTCAATGGAGGATTAACTTTATTAGATCTTAAAAATATATGAAAACAAGTTTTTAATGAGGGGTTGATGAAAATTTTAGGACTATTGTGTAGGGCAGTAGAAATAGTGTTTAAAGATCTCATTGTCTGAAGTAAACTGTTTACATATTTGGAATTTAATCTCTGGTTTATAGCATCACTGTTTACTAGATCGGAAGGTAATCTTAATCTTGTGCCATAAACAAGTTGAGCAGAAGTTACTTTGACATCGTCCTTAATGGCTGAGCGTATGCCTAAGAGGACCCAAGCGGAAGAGTTTCAGTCCATTGTACTGTATTATGTGCTAAGTGCTGTTTTGAGATGTCGATGGAAGCATTCAATAATTCCATTTGACTGGGGGTGATATGCAGAAGTTCGAATCCTGCTGCACTCAAGTGTGTGAGTAAGTTCTCTAAAAAGATTAGATTCAAAATTTCTGCCCTGGTCAGATGTAATTGTAACTGGGCATCAAAATCTAGATATCCAGCCATGTACTAAGGCACGAGCTGCTGTTTCCGCAGTCATGTCGGTTGTTGGAATAACTTCCGGCCATCTTGTGAACCAAGTTATAATAGGCATGTAAAACTGTTTTCTGTCAGATGGAGGTAGAGGGCCTATAAAATCTATATGTATGTGCCGATAGGAGATTTGGTATGTTTGGCGATTTTAGCTCATTGACATTGATCACAGCTGCGCACAAAAGATTTTCTTTTCTTATGCCTGGCCATACAAAATGTTTAGCTATTAAATTGATGGAGGCTGAGGTACAAGGATGAGAGAAAAAATGCAAGGTTTTAAAAACTGTTAATCTTATAGACTGAGGAACAAAAGGACGGGGATGTTTTTGTGACATGTCACAATGCAGATGAATATCCTCGAGAGGGAAATAATGTTTATGTAATTTTAAAGCGGAGGTATTTGATGCTAAAAGTTGTTGAAGTTCTTCGTCACTTGATCGAGCAGTGGCGAATTTTTCAAAATCTATAACAGTAGATGAAATATCGTCTACCTCAATTCAGGACAGTGCATCAGCGGCAATGTTATCAGAGCCTTTAGTATATTCGATATGAGTGGTAAACTGGAGATAAAATCCAAATGGCATAATTGGCGTAGACTACATTTGTCAGGATGTTGCTGGAATGCAAATTTAAGGGGTTTTTGATCAGTATAAATGACAAAATTTCTCCCTTCAAGCATGTGCCTAAATTTCTTAACAGAAGAGTACATAGCATAGAGTTCATGGTCATAAGTGGACCAATTCCTTTGAGATTTGCTTAGTTTAGCTGTGTTTAACAAGTTTCATGAGCTAGCCGCCGATTGCTACATCAGACACATCGACCCACAGACTCAATTGTACACCGGGCATGGGATGCCGTAACAAAGTTGCTTTAGCGATAGCTATAGACACTTTGATATCTCCTTTGAAGGAGAGTGTTGCTTCATTGTCCCATTGTATTTGCTCAGCAGAAGCTTTGGAACGAGGGTGTCTCTTTTTATTAGTATGGCCTTCAAGGAATTGACTAAGGAATGTGAGCAGCTGTAGGAATACAATGTCTATAAAAATTAAATAAACCTAAGAATCGGCATAATTGTGTGAGGGTCTATGGCTGAGGAAAATCTATAATGCATTTTCACGATCAGAAAGGGATTCAATTTCTTCACTTGATAACTTAAATCTTAGGAAATCTATGGCAGATTGACCAAATTTGCACTTCCCTGCATTTATAAATAAACCATTTTCATGAAGTTTAGAAAATAGCAGGTTTAAGTGTTCTTTTTCATTACTCAAAGCTACAAGTAAATCATCAATAAATGTATAAACAAAGGGCAAACCTCTAGTGACCTCATCGATAAGCCGTTGAAAGGTTGAGGAAGCATTACAAAGACCAAACTGCATTCTCGAACTTTCAAACAGACCAAAAGGAGTACAAATAGCTGTTTTATGTACAACATCCGGATTTATGGGAATTTGGTGATACGCTTTTACGAGATCAATGTGACTAAACATTTGTTTACCATACAGTTCTGAAGTAAAATCAGCTATGCAAGGAATAGGATATTTCTCTTTGACAATCTGTGTATTGAGAGATCGATAGTCGCCAATAGGTCTCCATTCGACAGACCCTTTCTTGGGCACCATGTGCAAAGGCAATGAATAGGGGCTTTTGGAAGGTCTCATATGACCCAGTTTAATCATGTGCTGGAATTCAGCTTTTGCGATTTTGAGGCGGTCAGGAACTAACCGTCTAGGTTTAGCAGCGACTGGAGGACCTTTAATAATTATATAATGCACAGTATTGTGTTTCACAGGTTGATTGGGATCTGGTAATTTATTAATATCAGGATATTGCAATAATAATTTACCAAATACATGATCAACACAGGAAGATTTTACAGAGAAAATATTACAAGTATTTAATTTGGCAGGTACTTTAAAATTGGTTGTTAAAACAATAAGATGCTTGTTACGTAAATCAGGTGATAAATTGAAGTAATATAAAAAATCTGCGCCTATGATCAACCATGTAACATTACAACTATAAAAAGAGAAAGTAAAATTTCGTCTTAAACCAAAATTAACAGTTATTGTTTTTCAACCACAGACATTAATGGATGATCCATTAGCAGCACAAAAAGTTTGAAGTACTGGTGCCTTCAGTTCATATTTATTTGCAACAATTAAACTGCCATCACTCCCTGAATCTATTAAAAAACACCTACCTGTCGATCGGTCACTAATGAAAAGGCAACACGATGTATAATGGTGGGAAGAGTCGGTCGCCTGTACTCTTCCTTTTTCAAGTTTCCCTTGTAGAAACAGGGCAAAATACACGTTTTTGTATTATCCTTAAATTTGCGATAATACCAACACAAAGTTTTATCATGAGATTTCGAACGATTGCAGCCAGAAAAACTTGTACAAGATAAAATCCTGGAACATCGAAGTTTGAACACTTCTTTCCGAAGAGTGTTGATTTATTCACAAAGTTGAGCTGAAGAGGAACAGCTGCCATTTTCTGAAGATTCGTTGTGAGTGATGATGGTGGATACATTCGTGTTGTTGATAGCTAAAATTCGATCAGCTACTTCCACAGCTTTATCCGATGTAATAGGAGAGATGGAATCTAATATAGTTTGAACAGGAACAGGCATCGCTTGATTAAAGAGCTCGAATAAAAGTGAATCGTCTATATTATGATTTTCTGCTCAGCGCTTCATACTCCGAAGAAGATCGCTAGGTTTTCGATCACCCAGGCTTTCCCCTACTAGCAGCCGACAAATTT
Source organism: Stegodyphus mimosarum (assembly GCA_000611955.2). NCBI lineage: Eukaryota > Metazoa > Arthropoda > Arachnida > Araneae > Eresidae > Stegodyphus > Stegodyphus mimosarum. Next base: position 550,097 of record KK121532.1, read on the forward strand.
CTCGAGTCTTTGATTCCAAGCATCTTTCGATAATTTTTGATTTCAGGTCCTCATATGGGTTGACTTTCTTCTGCTGAATGATGATATCACAAACCACAAGGGCAATATTAGCTGGTAAGTGAGCTACGACGTAGTTATATTTTGTCTTCTCCTCTGTAATCGTTTGAAGAGTAGCTAATTCAAACGTTGATTCTAACATGTGGAACCAAAGGGATGGATGAACTTGAATAAAAGGTGAAATCACCGCAGCAGAAGTTTCAGATTCAGCCATTTTACAGGTAGAACACGCGCCAGCAGGAAGGATCAAAACCAGAAGTTATTGTTACAGTAGACCATTTCACGTCCTAAAGTTACCATTGAGGAGTGTTTGATGTTCAAAATGGTTACATTAAAGGTGATCTGACTCCATTATTGAAAGAAAAAGCATTTCATATAAAAAATATACTTTATTATGTACACAGGAATGAGACTCGTACCGGGAGCATTGCATAACAACCCTTTCACTCCAACGGCACCTGCCAAAAGAGGCCTTGAGGCTAGAGACAAGATGTGACGTAACCAGAACATGTGATCTGCACCTCTGGCTGACTGCGGCACCTGTTGTTCGCACGATGAAGTGCTACAGCCATAAAAAGATGGTAAATACAATTAGCATTGGCTGGCAGGAATCATTTCATGTAAGAAACATGTAGTATTTGTCTTGAGCAACCTTGCAATTTAATGCTGGATCTCAATAAATTTTAATATGAGCAGTGGCATAGCTAGAGCTTTTATCTCCTGCAACAATCTCTGAAATAGCCACCTGGGGTCTAAATTTGCAGCTTGTCTTAACATACAAGTAAATAACTTAAAAAGGCCTCAAATGTACTTTACATTTATTTTTTTAAAGAAAAGCTTTAAGTCCAACATTTTAAAAATTATGTTACTATTTTGCTTGCTTTTTTGTTTGCAAAACCATCGACGACAATGTGAAGATCTATTTGATTTCTCTGGTTGCTGTTATGTGGACAGTGTATAAAGATTTCTTAAATGCAAAAGATACATTTTTAGTTCTTAAACACTTCTTAAATGATTTTTATTTAGAAAACTCTTCTCACAGCTAACGACATGTACAGCTGTTGTGAAAAAAGTTCACAGTCATAATACAGTATTTGGAACTTTGTTCTGGAGATTATATTTTGGAACAAACTGCAAAAATTCAAAAGGTCCACCCTTCTACATTCCTGTTTTATTTTCCATAGCAGTAGCGTAAATAAAACTACTAAAAGTACTTCTATGTTAAAGAGGAATTTTTCATTATTAATGTCACCATCATCATAATTTATTTGATATTTGTAGTTTACAAAAGTTTTGATAGAATAAAAAAGATATAACAAGTTTAAGATCTCGTGGTGATTTCTTTGAATACTATTTTTCTTTTACTATTTTCTATGTTTATTTTATAATATATTTATATACTACTACTATCTATACTTTCTATACTATTTTTCTTATTACTTTGTATGCTGTTTACTAGAAAACCTGTTTCTCTTTTCAATTTATTTCCACATGGCAATTCAGAATCCCTCATATTCTTCACCTGCCTCCACAACCCACATAACTAACTGCTATAAAGTAATGTTTCATGTGAAAATACCATCTGGGGTGGATTGCCTCGTCTGACTACACCTTTGAATATGAAGACTCTGTAACACTGTATCCATGATATGGGTTTTCTGTCTTGAGTAGCCTGACAATTCAATGTTGGAACTCAACAAATCTCAGTATGAAGACTCTTCATCTTTCTGTCCTTGATATGGATTTTAAGAGCCTCTGCTAAAGCTAAATATCTCCAACAAATCTATAACACAAAAGTAAGTGCCATGCTTGGGCTTGGCTGGATACTTCCTAACAGAAAATGAGTGTCTAATGTGAGGAGTAATATTTCAACTGTATCAGGCAGGTGGAAAGATGCATACATGGAGAAAACCTTATGAAGCCACTTATCCTACATGTAAATATGAATTGCACATTATAGTGCTAACTTCAGTGTATCATTAATTTTGTTGGCACTCAATAAAAACCTTTGAAATGTATATAACATCTATGATATATTAACACTGTGTATGGATCCTTCTTAACAAATTGCACTCATTCTTGACAGGCATTCATTCTGATGTGTTTGACCTTGAAGCAACCACTAAATAACTTAAAAATTAAAAATAAACAAATTACAAAAACTTCCCAAGAGGAACAAAACTTGAGAAAAAAAAGGGCAACCTATTTTCTTTTATTTATTACATTTTTCTATGACACATACAGCAAAAATCCACATATGCAATGTAAATATTATTTCTTACTACAGCTTTCAACAAAACACCTCATGACTTAAAAAAATTACCATAAAGCATCTTTATTATGAATTGTAGATACTCATTGACACTCAGGTTCTTTTCTTATTAATTTTCAACTACAGAAAGAAACTGTTCACATGTAATTGCACTCCCAAACAAAGCAATTATTCTTGTAGCAAAAATTCATAACTGATGCTATTCATCTTTTCACAGGTGCCAAAAAAGTTAAGGAACTTGTATGAGGGTCACTCTGAAATTTTTTAGATACACGCAGATGATAAATGGCAGAAAAAAAATGAACCATTACATTTATTATGAACTATTTTAGCTCAGCAGATGATTTTTTATTGACCAACTGCAAGTAGTTTAGCTTAGAATAAATTTTAGGCAGAATGAAAAATAGTGTTGATATAAAACATTATTGCAGTATGATTTTCTATGATTTTAAAGTGGAATTAAATGAATAAGAATGCATTCAACATTTACAGTTAGAATTTAAAAATGAAGATCCATCTCATGCTACTGTATTCAGATTGTTTACGGAATGTCACAGAGGTCACAACTCTCTTCAGGTTGAAGAACACACAGGAAGGCCATTTTCATCAGTAATCCCAGATAATATGTCTGCCATACAGAAAATGTTAATTGATGATAATCTCTGCACCTACCAAATAATACAGAAGGAACTTAACATTGCATCTGGTGCCATACATAAAATTCTTCATGAAGAATTGTATATGGAAAACTAGTTTCCTGTTAGGTTCCCAGTAACTGAACTGAGCACTCAAAAAAAAAAAAAAAAAAAAAAAAAGAAAAAAAAAAAAAAAAAAAAAAAAAAAACCAGCATGTCAGAATCAGTAAAGAAACCCTTAAATTACTTAAGATGCTGGTCAGTGCATTATTTCTAAAATTATAATTCATAATGAAAGATAGATTCCATTGTTTGATGTTCTAGCACATCAAGAAAGTAAAGTATGGGTCTTTGATGATGATCCCACGCCGACCATGGTGAAAAGACAACATGCCATTAAAAATGTAATGTGTGTCATTTTCTTCAGAAATACAGGACTGGTCAAGCTGGAAGGGCAGAACACAGTCACAACTAACTTGTACACCAATAAGTGTCTTCTAGAAAGTGAATGTTAGAGGACTCATAACATGACACCATGACAATGCATCTTCTCATTCAACAAAGTTGACAGTTGAGTTTCTTGAACAAAAGCACATCACAGTGATAGAACATCCACCCTATTCTTCTGATCTCGTTACGCGTGATCTTTGGTTATTTTCTAAATCTAGCTATTGACTTTTGGGTATTTTTCAATCTAAAAAAGAATTTACATGGACATTGTTTTCCTTCCAAAGGTGAGATTAATGAGGCTATAAATACATTTTTTCATGGATTCCAAGAAATGAATGGCTTGAGGCATTTAATCTTTGGAAAAATACACTTACAGAATGCATTGATGCTGGAGGAGACTGTTTTGAACACTCCTAAAGTTGTATAACTTTAAATACCTATGAGTAATGTTTCAACTGTATCAGGCAGATGGAAAGATGCATACATGAAGAAAATCCTATGAAGCCGCTTATCCTACATGTAAATATGAGTATTTAAAGTTCAAAGCCAATAAATTATTCCTTTATTGGCTTTGAGCACTCCTAAGGTTGTATAACTTTAAAACCCTACGAGTATTTCAGGAATTTCAGAGTGACCCTCGTATCTTCAAATCTTTGAATAAGACTTGAAGCACAGTGTAAATTAATTAGCTTCATTATGTTTTCTGGAGGGATACTCATGTTGTTTTGCTAAAAAAAAAATGTAAAACTGATCTCTTAAGTGATTAAAATCTCAAATTTGTTCTTCAAATTCTTGTCATTATAATGCTAAGTAATTTATGGGAAATGTATGTACAGGCTGTTTAAAATTGCTTCAGGGTCTGAATGCAGCACATGGGCCAAAGTTTTGAGGCCACTGTCTTATGTGACCTCTACTTTTGCTATTGTTTATCATAAATATAAACAGAGGAAGATTCAAAATTTGCTAACTTTGAGTATAAAATATTGTTGGCAATAAATTTCTCTTGTAGTCATGTTGTGATGATACTAAATGAATAAATTTGATAGTTTCATTATTGAAATCATCTGCATTCATTTTTAACTGTTTGCTAATAAATGAAGTATTATGTTAGTTTTTAAATTAAAAAAATTTTTCTAATTATTATAATATCTAATTTTTTTACAGTATCCTAGTTCCTGTCTTTACATTTAATAAAAGTTTATGCAAACTGTAAAAAATGAAATATGAAAAATTTTAACTTCTGTATGACGAAAATTTCCCTAGATATTTAATTTTAAGATTTCGTATTGCATTCGGGATATGTTTCAAAGGGAAAATGAAACATTTGCAATCGCACATAACTAAAAATGAAATATTGACTTTGGAAAAGTTTCTAGTGTTCATAATTAAGTAACAAGCTTTGCTATGCAGATTGTCAGAATTAATATAGGTATATGTATTTTCAAAAAGAAGATATTCATACAGTCTTATGGAATATATGTTCTAGAAAACGATAGCATACTACAGCAGTGTGGTCTAACCTTTAGTTACCCGAGGGCCAATCAAACGTTAATATAGGACAGTGAGGGCCAGAGACATTAAAGAAAGAAAATAAATTACATATAAATCGCTAGTTAAATATATCGCTTATTTTACAGTCTAGAAATTAAGGTGATGATTGGCACTACTTTTTTGATACACGTCTATCAATGTCCACTGTAATTTCAGTAAGACAAAGTCTCAGGCTCAATTCCAGTGAAGCACTTTCACTGCAATTTCTCGTTTTTGATTTTATTTGTTTGAGAGTCGAAAAAACACTTTCACATACATATGTACTGCCAAACAGCAATAACATTTGCAAAGAGAATTTAGGCAGTTTGGGCAAACGTTTTTTAGAAATCAGTTTCCAGAAATGTTCAGTGACATCACACTTTTTAGTCCGGTAGAATGGATCTGCTTGAAGATCACAAATTTCCATTTGAAGGTTGCAAGGCACCTCACTTACTTCAATCTCCATGGGGTTGTTCAATAATGAAAGTTTTGTTTTTAGGGAGTCAAAATCCTGGAATCTGCCCTAGAAATCTTTCTTGATATCAGTAATTATTTCATGAAACATACTAAAATTTCTGTCATTTTGTTCTTTCAGTTGTTGACAAAATGGGAAGCATGCCGTATTATTTGCCTTCACTGCACTTTGCATTACAGTAAGTTTTTTGCAAAAGCCTTCAATATGTCCATAAAGCTAGAATATATTTTGTTTTCTGCCTTGTAGTTTCAAGTTTAAAGCATTTAGATGGGATATTAAATCTGTCAGAAAAACAAGATTATTTAAAAATTGAATTTCTTCCAGTTTTTCTTGATACTCATGCCCAATATTTTTTTTTTTTTTTTTAAGGAAAGCAAGAATTTCATTCCTCAACGCAAAAAAAGCTGTTGCAGACAATTTTCAGCACTTAACCAGTGCACTTGAGAGTACGGTGAAATGTCACCATACTCAGCATCCAAATTGTCTACAAATGCAATAAATGATCTGTGTCTCTCGGCTTTGCCTCCCCTTATTAAATTTACAATATACACAATATTTTTCATTGTCTCACTGAGCCTTATAATTTTTCCACAGAGAGCCTCCTGGTGGATAATGCAGTGGAAAAACAAACGATCTATTCCTTTTTCTTCACATAGTCTCACCAACGATTGCTTTAGCTCCATCTGTTGCAATTCCAGAGCACTTCTCAAAACCTCCATATTTAGAAATGGCGTTATCCAGTGCGTTGAATATATCAATACCTTTGGTGCTAGTTTCTAATGATTTTAATTCTAACAGTTGTTCATGAATTTCAAATTCTTCATTTATTGTTTTGACAAAGATAAGAAGCTGGCTGATGTCAGCTATATCTGTGGTGACATCTAGAGCTAGAGAGTAAAATTCACATTTTCCCCAAATGCCCTTGAGAGTATCTGAAATTTCACTACCCGTATCATTTAATTCTTCTACTTACTGTCTGATGGGGCAAGGCTTCAAAATTTCTAGCTATCTTATTATGTCCAAATGAACATTCCATTTTTCTAGCACATCTTTTAATAAACTCACTATCCCTAAAAGACTTTTTACTTTTAGCTAGCTCTAAGCATACCTCGTAAGTTGCCTTCAAATCAGCAGTGTTTGATGGTTGCTGAAAGATATTCTTCTGTCTAGTTAGTTTCAGCTTCAAATCATTAAACACACAACTCCTGGTATTGATGATATTTTGATTTATGCAAGCTGGTATAATGTCTACTCACATTATACTCCTTTGAAACACTTGAGAACAGATGACACATTGTGGTTTTCCGTTATGTTCAACAAAAGTAACTTTCCTGCCACTTGGACTGAAGTTGTCGCTTCTCATTTTCAACATGTCGTTTCTTTAGTTCCACCATTTTACGTAGTACTGAATGAGAGGGAAAATGGAAACATGTACGCTATGGAGTATAACGGTCGTAGAATGAAGCTTATCATCGAAGTCGCGTGACTGTTCTCAACTTCACTCACAAGACTGAAGTGGGATCCACAAACCACCAACAGCTTTCTCTGTGCAATCTCCCCCATTGGTGCACTGCATCACATGACATGTAACCCTGCATACTACAAACTGACTCTCACCAAAATCCATTATTCAAGATTGACTGCTAGCGGAATAGTGTTGCTGTGCATTTTCTCCTGGTAACAAATGGTCACCCTCTTTTTTTTCGCCTCCATACTTCCGTTCTCACATTCATCACTATGCCACAATTCTAGTGAAGTTAAGTGCTAATAAAGGCAAAAGAGCTAAGTTCGCACTCGCCCGATAAATCAGATATAAATCACTATTGCTAATGCCTTATTATCGAGGTGGCCATTCTAGGAGAAATGAAGATTGTAAGGTGATGCTATCTTTAGGAATGAAAGAAATTGTCATCTGATGAACAGCATTGCTAGCATCAGCAGTTTCCAGCTAAATTTGCTTTTCTGTATTCTCTACAGTGCAGGTTCACATCCTAGCGACTGTTTTACACGGCTTTACACTGTTTTACACGGCTACAAAATGAATAAGAGGACCGGGGGGTTGGACCACACTGTACTACAGTATTGGTACATAGCAACTTGTAAAATGAATTAAAAATTAAAAATATTTCTAGTTTAATGAATTTTGTATTATTTTTAGATTCTGATTCTTATGTAATAGGCCTGTGTTAGAATATTAATACCTTATATACCTTATTTATTATATAAATATTATATACCTTATAATATTTATATAATAAATAAGGTATATAATATTATATAAAGGTAGTAATAATATATAATATTAATGCTAAAAATAAATATAGCTCATAAATCACTTATGTGAAAATACTTTTGGCAGACCATGTGTAATAAAATTGTAAATCGAAGACTGTGACAGAAAAGTAAATCTTAAAAGAATATCACTAAATGACATTTAATTGGGGGAAAAATCATCTTAAATTATTATAATTCATTTTTAAAGTGATCCAAGGCAAGACAGTAATGACATCAAAAGCCCCGTATTTTGAAATTAAATAGCTTGGTCAATTTTTTATGTATGTGAGTTAAACTTATTGCAATGAGTATAAAATTTTCCTAAATACAGATTGGAACTGAAGAACTGTTTGAAAGTTTAGATGTATTTTATTTTTTACAATTGGCTTAAACTTTTATTAAACATAAAGATAGGACTGGGAGACTGTAAAAAAAAAATTAGATATTGCAGCATGTATAAGATTAATTTTTTAATTTAAAAATGTCAGAACATAAATATATGCATCATTTAAAATTATCCTGTAATTGGCAATATATGTTTACACCCATGGGATGGGAAAATGAAAGCTGCTTAAAGGACTTTTGTGGATAATGTGTATATATACATAAATAGATAAATAGAGTGTTACATAAATATTTATTCTACTTGACATAATATATTAGTACCTCCTGTAAGGGACAATTCTGTTGATCCCTTAGAATAGGGACCTTAATATATTTACCTCTAATTAAAGAACACTGGAAAAAAGTTTCAAAAATAAGACAGAAAAAAAAAAATAAAAATGGAAATACTCTTTGTAAGTAATCTTCTGAGGTTTCAAAGGCAAGTTTGTGTTCATTGAAAGGTAGTTTTGTGACAAGGGAGTAATAAAATGAAAACTTAATCCCTCTCTTTTGAAACTGTTTTCAGTAGGGTAAAAGGAAACAATACATTGGAAAAAAAAAGTAACATGTGGTACAATCAACAGGATATTTCACATTCACAAAATTCAAAATCCAGTTACTCTCACTACATTTCTAAGTAGGGGAAAGAAAACAGTGTTAGCAAGTGGTGAGACAATCCAAGACAGAGTTCAATGGGAAAGAAAAGATTGTGAGATGACTGGACTATCTGCCAAGGCACATGGATCTCATAATGTTGATTGAGTGATAATTTCTATCATTCTTAGTTCTTACTAGAACTGGGGAGCAAAGAAGTATTATTTGTGTGTTATTTTTACATACCTTATCTAGCATGGCTTCAAAGAGGAAAAGATTAACATTAAAACGAAAAGTTGATGTAACTCTTGTAGCAGAAATTAAAAAGCTTGATTTGAAGAGATTTAAGGTAGAAATTTGGAATAAGTAAAATCCTAGTAAGTCATGTGGTAAAAGAGAGAAGAAACAAAAACATTATGGATTACTAATTCGAAAGAACATTCCAAGACTGTGAAATTTAGAAAAACTGAAGCATATGAACTTTTTTTTTTTTTTTTGTAAGTGCAAGCAGTATTTCTGTAAGTGGAGTATAATTGTATAATTGCAACAAAAGGCAAAAGAAATTTCAGAATGTTTGGAACTACAGAACTTCAAATCATCAAATGGTTGGTTAAAGACATAATATTGCTTTCAAGAGTATGTGCGGTGAAGAAAAATCAGTAGCTACGCAACATGTAACAGATTGGATAAAAAAGCTAAATGAAATTTGGGAAAGAGATGAGGCTATATGAATATCTACAATGTAGATGAAACTTGATTATTTCATCGAAATTTACTTAATAAAACTCTATGCTTTAAAAGAGAAAAGTGCTTTGGTAATAAAAGCTTCAAGGAATGTCTCATTGTGCTGCTTTGTTGTAGAATGGAAGGAGAGTTTGAGCAACCACTTGTAACTGGAAAGGCCAAAAAACAAAGATACTAAAAACAAAGAAATCCAAAAGCTTTATTGGTGCATTGGCATCACAATAAAAAAGTCATGATGACACAGAGCATAATGTCAGTAGGGTTGATTGCCCATGATGCAACAATGTCTAGAAAAAATAAGAATTTCTTAACAATTCGCCAGCTCACCAACCATATGTAAAACTGAAATCAGTGAAATTAGTATTTTTTCCCTCCTAATGTTACACCAGTATTATAACCTTTGGATCACAGTATAAGCTTCAAGGTTCATTACAGAAAACTGTTGTGGCATGTTCTTTATCGAGCTGCTTGCAGAAACAGCAGTTGGCTTGCAAATGTGTCAATGTACTGAATGTCATTCAGTGGATAACAAAGGCTGTTAAATCTATATCAGCAAGTTGTGTTCAGCACTATTTTAAGAAACCAGGCTTTGAATTTCCTCTTTTTATTGCTCTTGGTGAAAATACTAGTGATGGAAATGAATTGTTTGAACTTGTCAAAATCAGTGGCAGTGCTCAAAAGCAAGAATATTAAGAAACTGATGCAAACTTGTGTACTGAAGACACCAATGATGACATCAAATTTTTTATTTCAACTGTAGTTGATGATGTGAGCTTTAATAAAAATAACTTGGAAAGCAGTTAGAAATATTTTTAAAAAAACATAAGAGTGACATAAACTATACAGATGCCTTAAAATATACCTTCCAATTAACAAAATTCATGATAACTGTAGGTGACAGTGAAGGACTTAAGATCATCAGTGACTTTAATATCATTGTGGCAAAAGATGTTTGCATTGCGCCGACTTTCAAACAAACCTGCATAATAGATTATTTCCAATAAATTTCTGGAAGTAACTGTTATTCATTTCATACATTTTTACGATAATTAAACTCTTTTGATTAAGATTTTTTATTTTTCATTAACTTCATATTCAATAAGTAACATATGACTATGTTACTTATTTATGTATAATTTATTTAAGACAACTTGAATGTCTAATTAAATTACTTTATTGTAGAATGTGCCCTCTAAAGAAGGGACACCTCTATTTAAGGGACAAAATGTCTGGTCCAGTACGTGTCCCTATTGGAAGACACAACTGTAGTTTATAAAGTTCCATTTAAAAAAAATTGAGAGTAATTTTGAAAATATAAAATTTAATATTTAAATTGTCCTCACAGACTATCCCACAGATATTCAATAAGTAGAACGAATATTCTAAATGCTTTAATGCGTTTAAATACAAGAAATTCCATACTTTTATGCACAAAATTTGTGAAGCCATTTTGAAACAAATTTGATGACTTAAATTACTTTCCTTTATATATCTTGAATGAAAGTTAAATTTTCTCTGAAGCTCAAAACTACATTAATAAACTGGATTAGGTAAAATAGTTCTAGTTATTAATTTATAGTAACTGCCCCCCATGAAATTTATTAATTAGCAATATTTCACTAAATTTTGAATAAATAATTTTGCACTTACTAGAACATAAGGAATATTTTATAACTGCATTTTACTCTGTTGAAATCATATGAAAAAATAGATTCCACCCCACTCCCCAAACTCTTCTGTCTCCAGTGCTGAAATTGATCTTATGAAATTCTCTGTTTTAAAAAACTTTATAATTGTAGTATTATTATTTATGAAAACAAGATTTTGTGCCACCTTATTTGAATACTTTGTATTATAATTGAAACTGTCTGTAAATGTTTGTATTCATATATTTCTAATTTGTTTTTATTTGTTAACTTTGTATTTTGTATAACTTTATGGTCATTTATTATGTATTTGTTTACTCTTGTGTTTGAGGTAACTTATTATGTTCGTATACATTTGACTGATGTTTAATTTTACTTATAATTCTTAATTAAATGATGTCAAAATTATAAAAATAGCTCAAGAAGAAGCAGATATATGGACAAAATTTTACATAGTGCTTGTTGGTAATTTCTGTAGCCAGACTGGTGACATTTGGTGATTTTTCACTTCTTAAACTTTTTGTAAGGTTCCAGTGGTATCTTCCTTTGCATTTAGGCAATGATGTAAATTTGCTTTAGAATTTGAATCAGTTTGGTTCATAATCTTTGCAGCTTGCTATGCTGTTAAGCTTAACTGGTTGCAAATGTGATTACTACCTGAATTTTTGCTGTGTGCACAATTTTATGGTTCTGTGATAGTCTTCTTATATTAAGTAAAATTTTAAATTATATCTATGTTCCCACTGAGCTGTTTATAGATAATTATCTTATCTGAGAGAAATATTAATCAGTTCAAGCGATATAAATTTTCATGGCCTTGTTATTTATGATCTGACTAAACTCAAAATTTGTAGCATTAGGTTCCGAATGCATGCCATTTTTCTTTTCTTGGCTAATTATTCATTATTGAAGCAAAATGAAAATATTAAATATGGTGCATCATTTACGAAGTCAATTTTTATGTTTTATATCATTTATGCTAAACCTACATTGGAATATGACTTAGTTTAGTATTAGCTGTTTTTTTAATTTTTGAAATATTTTTGTAAGGCTCATAAATCTACTGTCTGGCTTGCACGCCATCTCCCACAAAATAGAGATGTATTTATGACAACAGGTGGATCAGGATCCCTTTGTTTATGGAACTAGTAAGTATTCTGTGCTTTGATGTGTAATTTAATTTAATATATTAATAGAATTTTATTATCTTAAATTATATATCTTAGATTTTTTTTTTTTTATGTTAGCTACTTGCTCTTTTGTCTGTTTATAATTTATAATATCTCAATAACAGTTTAAAATGAAAGTTGAATGTGTGCTTAGTATTTCAGTCTCTACAATCAATTGTTATTTCATATTCTTTGGAAAATCTTCATTTCTGCTTTTTAAAAAGGAATGTCCCTGCTAGTAGAATTTCATTTTAATTAGTGTTATCATGTCTGCTTATAGCCCCTTTCTTCAGATCCATTTTACTCTGGAAGCCTTTTTGCATAGTTTTAGTTTAAATTGAGATCTGATGTGTGAGGAAAAAACATACATGTATTACACTGTTATTTAAGTCAAATATATGATTCATAATAATGTAATACAAAATGATAATAATAATATAAAATGAAATAAATCATTAATCTTCAAATTTGCATTAAAATTTAGTCTGCTTATATTGGTTGTTATTTATTTATTTATTTCTATTCATGCAAAATATCTTTAATAATCCTATATAACAGGATTTTCCAACTGGGGCTGTGATGTAGCATTGTAGGGGATGCAAGATAATGTTTTTATCTTTAATTCAAAATAAAAATATTATTTCGCATTATTAAATAAATGTTAAAAATTACTTGACATGCAGTTTGAAAGCAATACTTTGGAACAAAATACTGTTCGCCAGCGAATGTGTTTACAAAACTTGGTGAAAAGGTACTAACAGATCTCATTCCATTTGTGGTGACATGCAAGTCTGAATTTAGTGCCCTTTTATCAATTGAAATAAAATTCGGAATTCTCTTGGATGTACAAGCAGATAAGCAAAGTGCCACAATTTGAAAAATATTTATCCAATAAACAGGAACAAAAAAGTCATTAATTTCTTTTGAAAGATTTATGTAAATGTTAGTTTTCATGTTTAATATTTATTTATCGTTAAAATATGAATCTGCAATTTATTTATTTATTTATTTTTTTAAAGAAGCTACTTTAGGGAGTGTGAGAACATATTAAAAATTTTTTAGGGATGCGAGACCTGCAAAAAATTGAGAACCTGCACTGTATAATGATAAGTTAATCAGTATCATATGATTTAGGACAAAGCATTTTATTCCCATCACAGGAAATAAGCATAAGGAACATGTTTGGAAAAAGAATTTCGCTCTGCTGACCATGGAGACTGACTGGACTGACCATAGTATTTCTTTTTTGTATATATATATATAATGCAGGAGTCATTATAGTATTGAATAATATTTTCTGCATCATTTATATAACCTCTATAAATACACTGGTTACCATAAATTAAGAAAAAATCACAAAAATAGCAATAACTCCCTCAAAAATAAGCCAAACCATGTAAAATTTGAATATGTTGCCAAGTAAGAGTAGGAGTAGCTGAGTAAAACTGCAATATGCAAATTAGTGGTGCTGCACCCGGAATACATCATCTGCGAGGAACGTAAGAGTCCATGTTTGAGAGCAAGCCCACATATTATACTGTGATAGGGACATCGGAAATCTGAGATAGCCAATTCGTAACAATGACCTCTGGGTATCATTTGCCTGCAGAACTACGATGGAGAGCCATTGGGAGACTACAGGCAGGACAAAGATAAACAGAAGAGGCAATTTGTGAGTCCTTCTGTGGTTCATAGACTTTGGAGGCAATTTCAAACCACAGATTCGGCATCTAGGAGGTTCAGCCAAGGACGACCAAGAATAGAACCGCTAATCCGACTCTTCTTATATCCTCCCTTGCTGCAGCCACAGGAAGGTTGGTGTGAATGTCAACTGTGTGTAGAAGGCTTCATGAAGGTAGTCTGTGTGCGAGGTGGCTAGCCATGTGCGTGCTGGCCACGCCACGCCATAGGAGGGACCGTTTGCAGTGGGCATGACAACATGTCCACTGGACGTCTGATCAATGGAGGGCTGTTTTCTTTACGGATGAGTCCAGGTTTAGATAAGAAAGCGATAGTAGACGTTATTTGATATGGAGAGAACCTGGAACCCGTTATCATCCATGAAAGAGTTGCATACAGAAGAGGCAGTGTCTGTGTTTGAGGTGGCATCTCTTTGGGTGGACGCACATATGTCTTTCCAAGGGGTACCGTGAATACTCAGGTTTATAGAGATGACATCCTTGATGCTTATGTGCACCCATATGCTGGGGCAATAGTTGATGCTTTCCTGTTACAGGACGACAACACAAAATCATCTTCAACAGGAAACAGTTATGGGTTTGGAGTGACCAGCTCGATCCTCGGACTTGAATCCTATCTAGGACGTTTGGAATGTTTTAGAGAGACGTCTATATGCTCCTCAATGTGCCCCTTCAGACCCTTACCATGCTTGCAACTGCTTTGCAAGAGCAATGGCTCTCGCTTCCTATGGAACTGATAGACCGCATAATTGAAAGCATCACACATCGCTATATGTGCTGCATTGCTTCTAGAGGCGATCATATTCCATATTGAAGGTACTTTTTCTATAGCAAACTGACACTTTCAATTTGTTCATTTTATACGTGATAATATCTGTACTGCCATAATTTTCTGGTAATTTCTTTTTATGTTATCTGATACCTTACTATGTGTTGCATATTGTTCATAAAATTCTACATGTAACTTTTTCAGTAATCGGGATGTTTGCGATTTTTCCTTAATTTATGATAACCAGTGTATTTTTATAAAACATATTTGGCTTTTTGCAAACATGTAAAAAGACTATCACATAGCATATATATAAATTTCTACACTCTGTTGTAGCACCAAGGTAACAGTCAGTAACTCAGGTAAGAAAGGGCCTGTTATGTAAACTCTTTCATTAATGGCTGATAAAAGAAATTTACATTGCTTTAAGATTAAGAATAAAGCGAATCATTACCAATCTTGACAGAAAATCTTTTCCATACTACCTGGCAAACTAAATGAATTTCGAAAAAGGAATGCCATTTTATATGCGGTATGGATTAATCTGAAAATATTAGGAAAATGACGTGAAAATCATAAACGTTTGTACTTAAATATTAAACATAGATCAGAATTTTCAGTTTCTGATATTATTTTGCATTTATAGAAAGAAAATAAAAAACATAAAATCATCTTCAAAGAACAAAAGGTTTTAGAAATCTTAGGAAAGTATCACAAAAGCTGAAGTACAGCACAATTGTTCATTTTATCCTTTAAAACTGGTAAATGACAGTAATTAGAATTATATTCTATTGTAAAGTAACCCAAACGAACAATAATAATTTTGTTTAAAATTACTAAAATGCCTCACAACAACATTGTTTTCATTTTAAATTTTATTCAGAGATACTATGTGAAAATTATTTTCTTGCAGATCATTTCTCATATATTTTACAACAGTGAAAAGTTATTTTCAAAGTAATTTTTGTGATGAATTTGCATGTAATCAGTAATAAAGCAACAAGTTTTGATTGATTTATATATTTGAGGAATATCTGTTGACTTAGTGTATAAATAAACCATTTTGCAGAGGGAGGGCAATTAATTTTTTCTAGTGTTTTTAAAAATATATGATGTTTCTACAAATTTGATTTAATGTTGAAACATTTTGTAAATTCTGTATAGTTACTTGTTATTTTTAAATGCTCAGCTACACTGTGGGAATTTGTGTAATGATATGGATCTGTATAGAAACAAAATTATATTTAAGCTTTCAAAAGTTCAATGAATTTTATTACTGCATTTATTTGTATGTTATGCTCCAAATTAGAATATATCTTGAAGTATACTTTTCATGTATAATATCATTAGTAAAGTATTAGCAAATTTAAGCAAAAATTACTGGCTTTATTGAATGAATATGGTTAAATAAAATTCTCCCAAAATGTGAACTAGTGAAGTTAATCCTTTCCATCTTGGAATATTTTTATGATGGTAGTTTTGCTGGTTTTGATTTGAATATTAAAATTTTGTATAATTATATGATACAAATACTACATAATTTATTATTATAAAATATAAATATTTAAAATTACTTGATTAGTTTTCTTTAATTATTGGGAAATAAAATTAATATAAAGGTAGAAGAGAAACATGCCAATATGATAATCAAATTCCCTGAAACAGCCTTGTATTTGGCGTACATTTACTAAAAACATCAATCGATTTCAAGGACAACTTCAGGTCCCTCCTCATCAGGAGAACAAAATATCTAGGAAGGGAAAGCAACCTTAGTAATGGGTTTTTTTTTAATATACTCACGCACGAGGAGGCAATGCAATTTATCGGCAAAAATAATAATCAAGATTTATGCTAATAGAATTTTAAAAGCGCTAGGAAGGACTGGAATAGACTTAAAATCATTCACTAAACATGCTAAATCTTTGTGAATATGAAAAGCCTCAAGAAAATGGAAGAAGCTTTTTGGATAATTTTTGCAGATCCCAAGTCAAAATTATGATTAAATTTCCAACTATGATATGCTATTGAAGACTTGTTAATTTCGCCCTTTCGGACATAAGATTCATGTTCCTTGATACAAAACTTTAACGCTCTTTTTGTTTGACCAATATATCTCAAGCCACGCTGACATGATATACTATAAATTCTCCAAGAATTAAAATCAGAAATGCAATCATTTAGAGTCGAACCGTGAATTTTATTGATAGGGGAGAAACTGACCTGAAAATTGAATTTGTGGAGAATCTGTGCAACTTTATAACTAACAGAAGGATAAAATGGAAGCACGACAAGGTCATTAATATTATTTCTAACAGTGGAATGTCTTCTATGATGGAAATCTGAAAATTTTTTAACAGCTTTATCAATGATCACAGGAGAAAATCCTCAGTCAATAGCAACTGCTTTTAAATAATTAAGTTCATTGGTAAGCAAGGATTCTGTGGAACAAACTTTGAGCACGCGAAATACATAATAGTAAAAAGAAGCCATTTTTTGCTTAACAGGGTGGCATGACTTAGCATGAGGTGGTAAACAAACTGCAAAGGGCTTACAGTACACAGTAGTGCTAAAATCAATTTCATTGCGGATTATAAGATTATCAAGGAAGGGGAGGGAATTGTTGGATTCAATTTCAAAAGTGAATTGGATGGCTGGATCAATTGAATTTATAATAGATAAAATCTCGGATAAATCATCTTTATTACCATCAAAAAGTGCTAAAGTGTCATCTACATAACGAATCCAGGGACGAAAAGATAGTTTATCAAATAATTTTACCTCAAAATAGTGCATATAAATGTCAGCGAGTAGAGGACTGAAAGGATTACCCATAGCTAATCCTTCAATTTGATGATAATATTCATTTTGGAAAACATAGTGGGTTTGACTCAGACTTTAGTAAGTGAAACCAACTCATCTATTTCAGTATGTGTGAAATGGAATTCCCTAAGCCTAGTTTCAAGACATTTTAGTGCTCCTTCGACTGGAACATTAGTAAAGAGTGATTTGATATCAAATGAAACCATAATGGAATGCAGTGGAGAAATACCTTTAAGTTTATCGATGACTTCAGAAGAATTTTTTATAGTGTGAATATTGTTAGCAAGTAAAGGAGAAAATCTGGAAACTAAATATTTGGCTAAAGGATATGATGCTGTACCTATGTTGGAAACAATTGGTCGAAAAGGAATACCAGTTTTGTGGACTTTTGAGAGAGCGTAAAGCCTAGCACAGTTAGCAATAGGTGGAATAAGTGATTTCTTCAATTGACCTGTAGTTGCCCTTAAAATCGATTGAGTGTTTTTAGTAAATGTATGCCAAATACAAGGTTGTTTCAGGGAATTTGATAAAATAAAGGTGTTTGGAAAATAGCCAAATTCTTAATACTATAATTATGAATTTTAACTTGTTCCCAATAATTTTTGTTTTTTTAAAATTACAACACTCAGATTATTTTCATACTGTCTCATATATATGTAATTTTAAATTTAAATTCTAATGAATTGTGAAATGCAGAAATGGAAGGAATATATATATATTTCTTTAAATGATTTTGTAATTCAATTTATGCAACAGAAAACTGGTAGCGATTAAATATTAAATAATTACAGAATCAGAAAATTAATTAAGGATTCTCCATATTAATAAATTTTATCTTTTATATATTTCAGTGAATATCCCCCTGAAAGATGCAGTGAAGATACCTCTTCTAAAATTGGTGTGATGGGAGAAGTCCATTTGCTTCAGAATAACATTGTTGCAAATCAACCAATATCAGGGTTTGATTGGAATTCGGATAAACTGGGACTTGCTGTATGCAGTTCCTTTGATCAAACATTACGTGTTATAATTGTTACAAGATTAAACACTTTGTGATATGTGAAATATATGCATGTTGTGATGACTAGAAACACAGTAGTTCTAATATTCAGAAATATTCCCAAGACCAGTTTTGGTATTTTTCATTGCCATACTAGTCATTAAGCTGACACCAGTATTAACAGTGTGATTGAATGCACAAGATTTTATATTTTTATCCTTATTCATGATATATACCCTCTTTTATGTGTAAATGCTAGAAATGGTCAGGGCAGTAAAATAAGCTGGGTATTAAGGAGTAAAATGTGATATGTAAACAAGATTAAAGAGCAAAAAACTGTTAAAAAGAATTACATGGTGTACTGAAAAAGAAACAGTTGTTTTCAAGAACAGTAAAGAAAAAATGCATCAAATGAATGATTGTGAAATAAAATCTCTCATCTATGGTTTTAAATGTTTATTGCATAAACATTCTTATTTCAGTTAGTGATACATATTGTCATAATTTAGAAATCTTTACTTCAAACTAATACCACAATTTAAATTCTTAGAACTATGGTTGAAGTTGTTCAATATGTATAATTAAAGAAGAAATAAAATTATTTTTGCACTTTTTTATTTGTAATTTTCCTGTACGAAAAACTTAGCATTTTCATGTTAATGATTCTATTTCTGTCTGGTTTCCAATGAAGTCACATAATTGATATGCTTTTCTTTAACCTCAGTAGTTATTTCTATAATAAGCTTGAATTTGAACTTTGGTGAATGTGCTTCTCACGGATTTTTAGTTCAAAGGGGCAATTTGCCCAGAAGGACTATTAATTTCGTTTTGGCATTTTGCATCGATTCACTAAAAGCGTTGTTTCACTTTTCAAATTGTTGCCACCAAATCTTATCGCCCTGTATTATATTTAAAGAAATTAAATAATGAAGAATCTGCATAAATGTATGTATGTTTCTCGCATTGTGATAAAACAATTCGAAATTTGTTTTATTATCGATTTCATATTTTGTAAAACTTTAACGAATTTTTGACTAACAAACTCAAGGATTTCAAAGCGAGCAATGGCAACGTTGTACAGAAAAAAAAAAAATTTATCTCCAGTACATAAGACTGTGTATCGGAAATTCTAAAGACATGCTCATTTTAAAATTATTTTGC
>KK121532.1:569909-603517 GCA_000611955.2 Stegodyphus mimosarum
TTTTTTTTTTTTTTTTTTTTTTTTTTGTTATTAAAAAAAGGAATCTCTTAATTTAAAGCCAATGCTAAACTGCTATTGGGCAGTCTGTAAATGACTAATCTGTATTGAGGTCTGTAATGTAGATATCTCTAATCATTTAAAAAAGGGTGTAAATATTTTTAAAAATTGTCAGTCAGCTATAAATTTTAAAGATTATTAATAAATATTGCGTATTGTTTTATAAGTAATATTTATTGTTTTTAATGTGGTAATAAAAAAAATCCCTAACTAAAAAAAAGGAGTCTTAAATTATTCTTTATTTCTTGGCTGAATTTTGTCTCGATTTAAAATGTTGCATTTCAAGACTTAGAATATTTTCACAATTCCTGCTACTTCCATTTTACACGCAGAAAAATACTTCATAAGTCTGTGAACTGCAACAGCAATTTTGGTTCATTTTTATTTTCTTCCTCCATATTCTTCATAGACGCAACTGAAAATAAATTCTGAAATCCTTGAACAGCATTATTAATGAACTTTTGAAAACTTACTACAACTTACAAAGAAGTAACTTTTAGAAATGACATAAATAATATGGGTGCAAATTTAAAGAATACTGTGAAATTTAATGCATTATTATTTTGCCAGATATATGGTCCAAAGAAAGGGTAACACAAATAAAAATAGGTATTTTTGCTTCTTCTTTTTTTTTTTTTTTTTTTAAATTTATACAATTCATGTAGAAAATGCTTGGCTTGGAGAGGGTTGAGAAACAATTCATACCGTAATACTATGATGGATGCAGAAATAATTTTATCTATATAGAACTCCATTTAAGACCACAAAGGGTGAATGATATATGTGAGAAAACACTCATTATGAGAATGATAAATTGAGGTTCTACTGCATGATTTAGAAATGTTATAAAGGGAGATAGATACAAATTATTAGAAACTGTATTATTTTAAATCATTTAACTGATATTTAATGTATAATTTCAAAGGATTTATCAACTTTTGAATGGTTGCCACTCTGTGAAGTAACAATTGCTCAGGCTATGTGAATAATAAATAAAAAAAACCCTGGTATTTTTTATAAGACTGCATGTATCATATCATTTTGGTAGCTTAATTATCACAAAAAATTAAAAAACTGAACTGTAGCCATTTCTTACGTTAACACTCTTATAATGTCCACACTGTAATTTTCAATAAGAAATTTTAAAAAAAAAAAACCTCAGAACTAGTGTTTCTGTTCTCTGAACTAGCATTCTGATCTTTCACCAAACTTTTTGTGAAGGGAAAAATCATGCCCTCACATTTTCCGGCCAACCCTCCCGCCAAAGCCCCAGTCATTGCCGACCTAATATATGAGAAACAGGAACTAATTTTTAAAAAACTGCAGCTTACTGGAAATTGCATAAAACAGCTACAAATTAATGAAACTAAAAAATTAAAATACAAGAACCATCCACAATGAAACAGCAAAAATTACATAAAGCACACATCTTAACGAAATACTCAAAATTTCATAAATCAATAACATATTAAAACTGCAGCAAACATCCATACTAAAACATTTAACTTTCTATTTTCTTGATCTTCTCTGCACAGCGATCTGTTTTAACTTGAAAAAAGATCAAAGAATTACAGTTATTGGCACTGCAGAGTAACTTGGCACTATTCTTCATGTATACATCAACCTGTTTTAAGTTTAAAAAAACAGAGAATTGCAGAATTTTTGGCATTGCTGAGCAACTTGTCACTGCTGTGTTTGTGTACATCGATTTGTGTTAATTTAAAAAAAAAATCACAGAATTATACTTGCTCAGAGAAAACTGTTATCACAATCACCTAAGAACAGTTCATAAACTATTTTCGAGCTGCAAAATTACTAGAATAATGTAACGTCAGAAATAAATAATGCTTGCATTGCATTCGAACACTTTGCTGGCACTTTTTAACAGTATCATTCAACCGTTTGTAAAATACAGCTTCATGGGATGCACATTCCTAAACTCACTACTAGGCAAAATGCCATGTTTCTGTAAGAATACAACACTTTGTTTTTCATTAGCAGGCAAACTCCACAATTGCATTATGATTTGTTAAAAAAAGTAAAATACTTCATGCACTAAGCGCAAACTTAAATTCCAAAATTGCCCACATTATGCCTGGCAGACTGCCAGATAAAATACATTTTCATAAAATTCTAGGTTGCCTACTTCAATGATATAGTGCTTTGCCCTGTGATTCTTGTCATGGTTGGGTGGTTAATGTGATAGTACTTACAAAATACCACTTGTAATTATTGTGCAAGTGCAGATAAAAAAGAGGATGGACCTTGTTACAGACTGGGTAAAATCTGTGGATAATTACTGACTAAAGGAAGTATGTTGCATTATACCATTCAGAAGAGTTTAGTGAAAAAAACAATGAAACTGCTAGTTCATCAGAGTGATCAGGAAATCAGAATTGCCTTGTATATATGGTAATAGGAATTGATCGAGACAAAGCAGTGTCTGCCTAAATTGAAAGTATACCTTCATAGAGGACTTTCTAAGGAAAACTTGCTCCCTTAGAACTTCCAGCTTGCATATGGGAAAATGGTGATATAGCCAGTCAGTTCACCTGGATTTGAACTGTCAGTGCTCAGACATCATTCACTCTGCTGTTAGTGGGCCTGTTGTACATGTGGTAAATTGAGTATGCGTGGATGCGTTTATGATGACATGAACAGTACAATCTGCTTTAAGTAATGCATCTATAAATAACTGTTAAAAAACTGCTGTTGAATACATGTGCTTCATGCCTATTTTGAGAAAAATTACTCAAAACTATAAAGTTATGTACTTTGCAAGTTTTAATTTCCTATATACATGTCTAATGCAAGAGTATTTGATGACTCTTGCCAAAGAAAATTTATATGTAATACATACACCAAAATTTCCTAACATAAAAAAAAACTTATGTAATTTGTAAACTATCTGCACTGGAAATCTACATTAAGTTCTTGTAGTAAAAATGAAGACATTACACGAGTATATGGATATTCTTCAGAAAGATTTTTAATGCACAACATGATCACTATTATATGAAGGTCACTGTAATGCTGAAAGTTGCTAAAAAATTTTTAAATCCCATTCTTCTACTCAGTTAATTTGTCATTTAATGTTTTGTTTATATATATATATACATATACAAATATATTATAAATATATACATATATATAAATTTTCAGTTAATGCCATTTACAAAATTCTTGGCTGTCTTACATGTCACCAAGCCCCACAAAGTGGTTTTCGGCCTATATCTCCTGTTGTTTAAACTATTTTCGCAATTCCAAGGTCAGTCGACTAATAATTGGAGATTGGATAAAATAATACGTAAAAACCAATTTTTACGTACATTACAAAATATTTCCTAAAGACCTGCACATCTGGAGCAGTGCTATTCCCAAAATCAGGGACAATTGACCTACATTAAAACGACAGCGGCAAGTATGTTGTAATGTGCTATTTTTGAATTTAGAAGTTCTTTCAATCTATAAGAAGTACACTTCATTGAGATTCTTTCTAAGCAATTTTTCCTTTTTCCCATGCTTGCTGTCGCAGTATAAGTAAAAAATCGTGGTTTGAAATCCTGTTGAAAATAACGCAGATTTTTCATACCTTCTACCAGGCCTAGTAGAACGCCTTGAGTAAGGATTCATCGATAAGGTTTAGGTTCCACAATCAGACTTGATTTTTCTTTGTCATCCTTCAACATGGCATCTTCTTCCATTCTCTCAGTCGCTGTGTTGATCCTCTCTCTGGTGAATGCTCACTAGCGGCCGAGCAGCAAAGTCGCTGAACAGTGGTAGCTCTATCCAGGCTCGAAACCCGATGAAAGGCTGACTGCGTGGACTTTTCCGTATTATCCTCTATGTTTAACATGACGAGCTGGTTTCCTTTAGAAAGCCCTCCACGAAGGCATCTCCCCCTCAGGCAGATAGCCTGCATGTGCCTTGCCGTAATCAAATAAACTAAACCCAACCTTCTGGTGAATTGATAGACTTTTCTAAACACAGTTGCAGGTCTTCCAGCTACTACTCAAGGAAAAAATCTTTTCGGCAGTCATACAAGCAGCATATCACTTGACAGACGTAGATTACGACCAAAAATTATCTGGCCTGGTTATTAAGAAATTGAAGTCGTAGTTGTTGTTTCAGATCGCTTACAACATAAGCATCCATCGACAGTGGCTAACACCAAACAATCACAGCAGCCTAACCAATGTACCGAACAGCGTGGCGAAGGCGAAGTTACAAGCACATACGTGTTCATCGTATTTACACTCGGATTTTTATTTCTAGTTGTTTCAGCGTATTATTTAGAAACTTCTGATTTATGGCAACAATATAAAATGTATGCATAAACATGAAGGTACTTAGTGATCCTCAGTAACACTCTCACAAGGATCCCACACATCGCATCTATTATCCAGAAGTTTCGAGCTCGTAAAGCCCAACTCTTCCCCTTAATTGCTCGAAACAGCGTTCATAACAAGTTTCTTATTTACAAATTCATCTTGCGTCCATTGTTACGTTATGCATGCTCTATATGGGTCTGCTCTTGTCGTTCTAATAAAAAGAAACTCCAAACGGCACAGAATTGCGTTTTGCGCCAAATAACAGACTCACCATAGTATGTACGGAACAACAGGATTCGCCAGGAACTGAAAGTCGAACTACGAAGAACTTATTATTATCAGCTTACTAATAACTTTTACGAAAGTCAAAAACTGATCAATAACTCTGCTGTCAAAATCTGCCACTATGATGTTAATAACCCTCTGAACTGTACCAGACCTAATGTCAATTCTGAACATAATAATTTATTCCTGTTTATGAACTTGTCTACCTGTTGTGTACGATTCTGTTGCAATATTTATGTTCAATTCTCATTACATTCCTGTGTGCTTACTTTTAATTAATTAGACGTTGGTTTATTGCTTGTCTTGTTTATCAGATTACTTAAAAGCACCAAAGCATTCGCATTTTGAATGTTGCTTATTGTTATACGTTTTTAGCAATTACATTATCTCGATGTAATAATAACGTGGGCTTTTTAATGTGCTATGTTTGTAGAAATATTACAATATTTAGAAGCAGGAGAGATGAAAAATGAGCAATGCTTTTGCCGGATCTCGAACCACGGACCTCTCGAATACGCGCCGAGCGTGCTGACCACTACACCACGAAGGTATGCGAAGACGGAGGGAGAAATACCTTATATACTGGGGATTAGGGAACCCAATCACCAAATCCTGGTGGTAGAGAATCATCATCCACCACCTTTTTTTAGTTCGGGCGCCAGTGTAGACACATTACGTATTTTTTGAAAGCAGGAGAGATAAAAAATGAGCAATGCCTTCGCCGGGACTCGAACCACGGACCTCTCGAATACGCGCCGAGCGTGCTGACCACGAAGGCATGCGAAGGAGGTGGGAGAAATGCGTTATAGGTTCATCTCTTGAGTATTAGTATACACCGCGTATTTTCTTCGTCCTAGTTTCCAAGCAGTAGGAAAAGGGGTGGGATATGTGTGCAAACACAATAATTGCCCTCAGCAGAGGACCTTTGTAAACATCGCGAAAAGAAAGAAATTCCTCATCATCTCTATGTTTGATGAAGGAATTCGTGGCAACCAAGTGCCGCTGAAATAAAGTAAGAGGAAGAATGCAATAGAAGACCATGCTGAAATGACAACTTTCTGCAGCTTCAGACTTGAACGAAAGCATTGAAACTACAGAAGAGAAATTTTTAGATGACACAAACTTTAAAATTGAAGCTATAAAGATAGAAATAGCCATTGTTAGTAAAGAAGTCACTTCTACCGCCCGGTGCGGCCGCATGAGTTGCATACTTTATGGCGCCAGAGTCTAACTACTAGCCAAGGATTAATTAATCTTGTTTTGATAATACTGATTATTACTGTGTTACTTTGTATATAGTGCTACTTAACATCAGAAATAACAATGTCTATTAGATATGTAGTACAATATTCTATTTATTTATTATTATTATTGCTAGCTGATAATGATCTTCCCACTACTATATAGTGAATTAGCATTTTAGGAAGCAGTGCTTTCTTTTACTCTGCATGTGGTGAATATAAAATTATGAGGGTACACTTTTAGCTTTTAGAAATAATTTATTTACAATCTTAGAATGTATAATCACAGAGAACTGCTATACCAGCATAGTTCTATTTTTTATATCCCCGTATCCAAAGTGTTGCCAATTACAAGTTACTAAATATTACATGTTACCATTTACAAATTATTAAATATTACATCTTCCGTTTTTTAAAGAGTTCAAAAGTTTTAACAGTCTTAAATCAATCCAAATATCTGGCCGGCTTTCTAATCACTCTCCCGCTTCTAGTTCTTAGCTCACCGTTCCTTGTTTCTGAGTTAGCAGAGTTTGGTAGTTGATCTTTTAAACTTTGCCCTTGAGAATATCTGGAATCATATCCTTTTACATCTGTTTTCTGTGTATTAACTCCTTGTTCTCTTCCTCTGATATTCTCTTCAACAGCTGAACTGTTTTCTCTAATATCTTTTCTATTTCTTCTCAATACTAATCCACCTGTTCTAAGTATATATGATCTAGGCGTCTTATGCACTTCTTCTACAACTGCTGGTTTCCAGCGATTATCTTGATATACCCGAACACAATCTCCTTTATTTAGCGATGGTAATGTTTTTGTATGACGATCATAATATGACTTCTGTTTAGTTCTTTCTTGGTTGATTTTTTCTTTTACATTTTTCACAACTTGAGGTTTAAGTAATTCTTCAGATGTAGGAAGAACCGTTCTTGTTCTTCTACTCATAAGTCGTTGAGCTGGTGATCCTAGCATCTCATTAGTTGGAGTGTTCCTATGAGCTAACAATGCTAAATAAGGATCAGCATGATCTGCTTGAGCTTTCTTTAACAATTTCTTCGCCGTTTGTACTGAACGCTCTGCTAATCCGTTCGACTGTGGATGGTATGGACTGCTTGTTATATGTTTAAATTGGTATTTCTTTGCAAATTCTGCAAATTCTTTACTTGCAAACTGAGGTCCATTATCAGATATCACTATCAATGGTATACCGTATCTTGCAAAATGAGATTTCATGTAACTGATCACTGTCTGACTTCGAGTATCCGGTAGTTTAGAGATTTCAAAAAAGTTGGAATAGTAATCTACAATTAATAAATATACATCTTTGTTAATCTCAAATAAATCTGTCGCAACTTTATACCAAGGTAAATTGGGAATTTCATGTGGTATCATAGGCTCTCTTATGTTTTTGTTCTGGTATTCATTACATATAAAACATTTTGAAATTGTATCTTCTATCTGCTTGTTCATAAGTGGCCAAAACAAAACATCTCTAGCTCTTTTCTTACATTTTTCTATACCAAAATGACCCTCATGAATTAAATTTAACATTTCCTTTTGCATAGATAAAGGAATAATTACCCTTCCTCCTTTGAAAAATAAGTCATTTTCCATTGTCAACTCATCTCTGTAGTCCCAAAATACTTTGACTTGAGGTTCTACCTGATGTTTCCTTTCTGGCCAGCCTCTCAGAATATATTTCTTTAAGCACTGTAGTGTAGCATCACATTCACTTTCTTTCTTCAATTCATAAATTTTTTCATCAGATGCTGGAATCAGTGTACAAATTTCTGTATCTTCATCATTATCTTCTGCTGTTGTATTCAAATATGCTCTACTCAAAGTGTCTGCTATTAATAAGTCTTTCCCCTTTTTGTACCGTACATCTAGATCATATTTTTGTAAATTTAACAGCATTCTTTGCAATCGCTGTGGTGCTTTAAAAAGAGGTTTCTTAGTTATGCTTTCTAATGGTCGATGATCAGTTTCAACTGTAATACGTTTGCCATATATATATTGATGAAATTTAGAACATCCAAAAGTAATAGCTAAAAGCTCTTTTTCTATTTGAGCATAATTTTTCTGACTTTTTGTTAGAGCTCTGGAAGCATAAGCAATTGGTTGGTTTTCTTGTAGTAAAACAGCACCTAATCCTTCAGAACTTGCATCTACTGAAAGAGTTACATCCTTATTAACATCATAGAATTTTAATACGGGTGCTTTTGCAATCAATTCTTTAAGTGTTTCGAAAGCTTTTTGATGCTTTTCAGTCCAGTGCCAGAGAACATTTTTCTCAAGTAACTGTCTTAATGGTGCAGTAATAGTAGTTAAGTTAGGAATAAATTTGGCTAAATAATTAATCATTCCCAAAAATCTTTGTAGCGAAGGCACATCTGTAGGTTCTGGCATTTTAACAATTGCTTCCACTTTAGAAAAATCAGGTTTTAGTCCATTTTCACTTAACTCGTGCCCTATATAATTCACACGATTAACTTTTATTTTACATTTAGCCTTATTGAACTTCAAATTATTTTTTCGTGCTCTCTGGAGTACTTTTTTAAGTCGTAACTCATGTTCCTTTTCATTAGATCCCCATATTAAGATATCATCTATAATACATTCAACGCCTTCTAGACCTTCTATTATTTGGCTTAATTTTCTTTGGCAAATTTCTGGAGCTGAACATATGCCAAAAGGTAATCTTTTGAATTTGTATCTGCCAAAAGGTGTATTGAATGTACACAAATTACTACTTTCTTCGTCAAGCTGGATTTGCCAAAAAGCACTATTAGCATCTAAAACAGAAAATAGTTTTGCGTTAGGCATTCTAGTGACAACTTCGTCAATGGTTAACATCGGATAATGTTCTCGTTTTATAGCTTTATTTAAATCTCTAGGATCTAAACATATTCTTATTTTGTTCGGTTTGACAACTGTGACCATTGAATTTACCCATTCAGTTGGTTCTCTTACTTTCTCAATAACATTTAAATTTTCCATTCTTTGTAATTCTTTCTTAACTTTATCACGTATAGCTATGGGTATTTTCCTTGGAGGATGAATGACTGGTGTTACATCTTGTTTTAACTGGATTTTATATTCTCCATTCAAACAACCTAAGCCTTCAAATACATCTTTGTATTCCTCCAGTAAGTCTTCAGTGTAAACAGACATTACTTTTTGAATCAAACCTAGTTGCAAACATGATTTTAATCCTAATATAGAAGGTACTTCTTTGTCAATAACTTGGAATTCCACAACAAAATTATTTTTTCCATATTGGCAGTTAAGTACTACTTTTCCTAAAGTATCTATTTTATTCCCAGAGAATGTAACTAATCTTTTAATTTCAGACTTTTGTATCGGAACATTCAGCAATTTCACTTTGCTTTTAGAAATAACATTGCACATTGCTCCAGTATCTATCTGCAAATTTACTTTACTTTTATTTACATTAACGTCAACAGTCCATTTCTCTTCCTTGTTATCTGAATTAAGGTTTAATGTGCCAACATAAAATTCTAACTCTTCCTCAGAGTCGTGATTTATTAATTTAATTTGTCTATCTTTTTTGTTTACCTTCACTGCTTCATTTTTTATTATATAGCTTTTACACTGATTCGCGAAATGATTTGACTTTTTACATTTATGACAGATTTTTCCATATGCTGGACACATTCGATAGTCATGAGATGTTCCACATTTAGAACAAACTTTTGTCTTTTGTTTATCGGTATTTACCTCTTTGTAGGTATTCTTATTATGTTTACTTAGTTTCTTTTTCACTAAGTTTACAGCAGTTTCCTCATCTTTTATGATTTTCATTTGATGTGCACTTATTTCAGCAGATCTGCATATATCAAGAGCTTTTTCTAATGTTAATTCTGCTTCATGTAACAATCTTGCTCTCACTACATCATCTTTAATACCACAAACAATTTTATCTTTTATTAAACTATCCGTTAACTGCGCAAACTCGCATGTTCTAGCTTTATTTCGAAGGTCAGTTACATATTCATCTATGGTTTCTGACGCGGTTTGATTTCTAGTAAAGAATAAATGTCTTTCATATGTAATATTTTTCTTAGGAATACAATATTCCGTAAATTTTGTTTTAATTTCACTTAATTTAATTTCTTTACCCTCTTCTATAGGAAATGTATTATATATTTCAAGACCACGAATTCCTATTACATGAAGAAAAGTATTAACTCTTACCTTCTCTTCTTTACTATGTAATCCACTAGCTACTTCATATATTTCAAATGACTGCAGCCATCTCTGCCAATTCGAAGCTAGATTTCCATCAAATTTCATCGGCTCTGGTGGTTTTAAACTTTCCATTTTGAAAGCAAAACACTCCTGACACCATATAAAATTATGAGGGTACACTTTTAGCTTTTAGAAATAATTTATTTACAATCTTAGAATGTATAATCACAGAGAACTGCTATAACAGCATAGTTCTATTTTTTATATCTGCGTATCCAAAGTGTTGCCAATTACAAGTTACTAAATATTACATGTTACCATTTACAAATTATTAAATATTACAGTGAAGACCATCAGTAAATCAAGCAAACATTACTGACTCATGCTTTTGAATTTGCATGTGTAACATGATGCTTATATTCTGTCTGAACCCATCTTAGTAATATAATTATTTTATGTGCATTATTCGGCACTCTGTGAAAGGATCATTGTAGGTTTCTCAAAGTATAATTCGGATACAAGATAATTCCCTTAGAATGTCCTCCATAAATCAAGTGTGTGAGAACTAGCTCCCTTTCATAGATATACATAATTCATAGATTAATTCATAGAGAGCATAGATATATTAGGCAGATATTTGTTTGCGGTTTTCCAAAATTAATAAATCAATAGATTTTATCTAGTGACTGCCGAGGTTAAACTTTTTCGCTAAAACTAAAAGCAGTGTTTCTCAAAAGCTATTCTCAAAAGAAATTTCATTCTTTTAATGAAATGCTGTGTCTACGCGCCTAACATCAAACAATTAGCAATTTCCCTTCAGATGAGATAAATGATTATCTTACATAAGAAATCTGTAGAGTAGAAATTTGGTTTATTTTCGCTAAAGGGAGAAGTTGCGTCCCCATGAGATAGCGTAAAAGAGATAAAAACACAGTAGAATAAAATGGCGCTATTGAGAACCATTGATTGACCGTGCTAGGCGTAGATGTCGAAAACACGGTTTTGCGCAACTAGTCGGCATAATAGCAAAATCGTCAGGTAATTTTAAAGTCGGATGCCTAACGTCTGTATTTTTTTATTACTCCCTATGCTCTGTGTTTAATCGTAATCGTATTCTTTACTGGATGTCTATGAGGAGTGTGTTGTGTTATAACATTTATATTTATTAAAGGGAATTAATATATATGGTTTTATATGTTGCTGTATAAAACAAGCGTATTTCCATTTTGTCCGTATAGGAATAGTCTCTAAGCTGAATAATTTCTTTCATATGTTAACATTGTAATTGTAATTTTCATTAGTTGAGGTAAGCTATAAAATTTTTGAATTCATGTTTTATTGTTATAATTATTTAATAAGGTGCCAGAATAAATTTGCGCAGTTTCTTATTTACACGTAAATACGAATTAACACATAGTTTCGCTAAAATTTAACAAAGTAATCATAATTTATTTTGAAAACAAGCGAGCATGTTTTAAAAACTTAAAACTTGCAAAATGCATAGTTTTTTGCCTTTCGTTTAGAAATATATAGTGTTTGAGAATCAGCATGAATGTTTTCAGTATATAATTGAAAATATATTAAATACTGCTTTTTAATGTACCCACTAACCTTTCCGTCTTGCAGCTGTTTGCGGAACCGTATGTAAAAGGCCACATTTGCGACAAATATATAAAAAAATTTAATTAATTTTACTGTGACTGAATTTCGCTTGAAAGTTCCTTCTTTGTGAAATGAATAAAATTAATTCCAAATGAAAGGCTCAATGTATTGCAAAAGTTAATAGCACAGACGTTAGTAATTGGCCTTTATTATTTGTATGTATATTTATTTACCCCCAAGATTTGTTATTGATAGTAATTTAATGTAGGTTTGAAGTCCTAAACATTATTTTACTTCATATTCCTTCATATTTAAAATTTTCGTTATTTTGCCCATGCATATTATTGCAAAATTTTTTTTTATCAAATGATTTATGGATTTCTTATGAGTTATAGAAAAGATCCTGGGCATATTTCTCAATAACTGTTTTTGTTACGTGTTGAATGATAGATCATAATTCAGTGTCTTTTTGTCATTTTTCAAACTTAAATACATTCTTTAATTTCCTTCATGCTTAATTGGAAGTTTTCAGACTATTTAAAATTATGTTATTCTTTTTGTGCAAGAAAATACCTTATTTACTAATCTGAAATATCCTTTTAGAAGTGTGTTTGCTTTCACTCTGTAATATGCTTGTTCACATAATAAAGGGATACTGTAGTCCAGTGATTTTCAGTGTATGGTACACGTACGTCTGGGGTACATGATCGCATAGTCAGAGGTATGAAAAAATTATCAGTAATGGCATAAAATAGGAAAATGTAATAAATACTAGTTAAAATCAAGATATTCAGAAAATAAAAATTTTGCATTGATGAGAAAAATATCAGTACTCTTCTGTTATCAGGACTGAACTCGAAAATGCATGTATGTGTGTGTGGATATGCATATATGTGTATATGTTTACAAATACGTACATGCATATATGAACACTTACATCCATCCATATATACACACATTTCTGAATACAGTCCTGATAACAGAACAGTACCAAAAAGTCAATTCAACCAATTCTGATATGAATGTACTATCCAGTATGTGTTGAAAAGTAATGTATTCAATGCCATTTAGTACTTTCATGGTATTAAAATAAAAGCATTGTAAAATATAATGTGATAATACTAAAGGAGGGTTAGTGGGTCGTAAGTTCTTGAGGGAGTAGTTAGGGGTACTTTTAACTGTAATCAGTCTCATGGAGAAAGCAGTCTTATCTCTGTAAGGAGTGCATGAAATAATTATGTCTTGTTAAGGGTTATGTGAATGAAAAATGGTTGGGACCTGATTTTCATTTACTGCATTTATGATACTTAAACATCTGCTATACTTTCTTGTCTGTTCTATACTTTCTTGTATAGCAGATGGTTAAGTATCGTAAATGCAGTAAATGAAATAGCTTTTGAATCCCTTGTATTAAGTTGGTTGTAAAATTTTGAGACCTATACTTTTTGGTGTGCCACAAGCAAGCCTCAGGTCTTGTTTATGACCAAGTTTGTTCAGTGTAGCTTTAAGTAGTCTGCTCATATTGCACTGAACAACTGTAGGATAAAGGACAGGGCTTACTTAGAAGTGCCAGAGCCTTATGGAGGGTTTGGGAGAAAGGGAGGGATTAATAAAATAATCAAATTAAATTTAAAGAGAGAAAAAATTAATAAATTATTACATTAATGATAAAGGTTAAAAAAAATTCGGACCTCACCTCCTTTGGGGCTGTGGCTGCAATTACTATTTCGCTCAAAAACTAAGAAATAGCTTAGCCAATCATAGGCCAAATTTAAAACCTGAGTATACAGTAGAATTTACTGTTTCAAAGAATGATAGAAGCAAAAATCATTCTTTTTCCAGAATACCTATGACAAAAAGGTAAAACTGTTAAAGCTTCAGTGATGAGAAGAGAGTGATTGCTAGAAACAGTATGAGAATATGGAAGGAAATTTTATTGAAGGAGTATAGATTGGAAGCCAAAGAGAGAAGAGTCCAAAACTATCTGACCTCGATGTCCTGCTGATATAATTCTAGCTGTCAAGTAGAATAATATATCAGAAGAAAAAAATTCCCCATGATTCCAATCCAATAACAATGTTGAGAACAAACATAAAGGTTTTATGCAAGTGATAAATTTCGTCCTGCGTATTTGGTTACATCATTCAAAAAATCTGCACGAGCTCTAACATGGATGTACACAACCAGGGTGATCGCTTAGTACTTTTTAGGAGCAAAAAATTTACTTGCTGTGTTAAATTCATTGTATTTTTTGGAGAATAAGCCTTTGGCATGTGGAGGAGGACTTTTCTGTACTTCTGAAGTCTCAATCTCCATCAAAGTATTTGTCTCCTAGTGAAAGGCAACATGTATTCAAGAGTTGGAGTCGATCTTTAAAGCATACTAATTATTAAAATAAAATTTTTCTGCTGAAATAGTGATTCACTTACATGAAAGAGAGGCCAATGTATGCCAATGTATAATAAAGAGAGGCCAATATTTTTATTTAGGGCTCGCTGTACCCTGACTAGAATTACAATTCATTTTTGAAATGGGGAAGTCTCAGAGCAAGGCTCCAATGCAGTTTAAGCTCTAGCAAGGGAAGACAACGAGCTAAAAATCTTCAGAGATATACTGAAGGTTGTATGTGCTGGCAGTGAGGTAAAAATATATTTAAGGGTGACCCTTGGCGCAAATTTCTGATTTTTGGCGAGTGTTCAGCAAGGCACAATTTCAAGATGCTACACAAAACCAAAATGACAAGTCAAAGAATTGCACAAATTTGGTGGCCATGTACACATCGATCCATTTTCACTTAAAATCAGAGAATACCACAAACACAGCATTGTGCAGTCCCTTGACATTGTCCATGTACACATCGATCTATTTTTTTTTTTTTTTTTTAATATGAGAATGATGACATATGATGTTAAAACAAAGTTATCCATCGCCAAAATTGAACAAAATCTATAGCCAATTGAAGTTCAATAAACTGTATTTTAAATCACACAATGAAATAATTTTAAAAAGGAAATACGTCTTTTCGCATAGCAGCCACAACTGATTCCTCATAACTGTCGATGTTGAGCAGGATCTATGTGCTGCCATTGTTGAAGCCAGTGAATGAGACAATGGAGGGTCCTTCGTCAGTGTTGGGCTAAGTGGTCACTTGCAGCAGGGACATGAGGGATCGACCAGCATGGGTTCTTGAGGATTAGATGTTTCCACAATAACAGCGGTGTCCAAACTTGAGATGCAATCTTTAGATTAGGCTTGGGTACTAGCAGCAGCAAGATGGTTTCTCTTCTGCGAGAGCAGGATGTTTGCTTCAACATACGTAGCAAAAAGCACAATCAGCTTATCTTGTTGAGAATCAGTAAGTTCATCTTCTCTCCTCCAAGTTTCTCAAACATAACAGAGGTACAAGCTTGCAAAGCAAATCACCGAAAGACTCCAACTCTCACTCATTCAAACTCACTGCTAATAATTGTGATAAACTCCAAAACAACTGAACTTGAAGTGTTTTAAAACAACCGACTTTTCTACCTTTTTATAGTGTTTGTAAGTGATGTTGCTGGTGCGTATGTGCTGTATCACTAATCATTTACATGCCCTATCAGGTTATGTATGTTGCAAAGTTCAAACTTATTGGATATTTCATTCGTGCTATTGCATTCTGAATGGCCAGCAGTGGATAGGGCTGTTATCAGAAGCTATTGCTTCAAAATAATGGCAGGAAATGAACTAGTTCCATATATTTATATTGCCTAGAATGTTTTTTCTGTTTCCATGTATATATCTGAGAGAGAGTGGTATGGATTTTTATGTGTAAAGAAACCAGTCATCTGAGTTTACTCACTGTAGCATTGAAAATACAATTTGATGTTAGCAAATTTGAGCTGTTTTACATTTTGATGTTTAATGGTACTGAAATTCAAGCAAACATATTTATTTTGTTACTTATGAAAGTTTTAAAATGTTCTACTAAAAGTAAGTAAGTGAAAAAGTAAAAGAAAATTGTAAAAAATCTGTGCTAAATAAAGCGGTCTCTGGAATGTTTATTATAAAATATTACTGCCAAACTTTACTTTTATTTGGGATGGAGTAATGTAATTCTTATATGTGTATATGTAGTGTTTTGGAAGTGGTAAGATAAAAGAATTTACCAAAGAAAATACCATTTATTTTTCAGTCTCGGCCAGAGTGGGAAAGCTCTCACATGATAGATGATAGCTAGAAATTATTCTATAGTAGCTAACTTGAGAGAAAATCACAAGTAGCTCAATGATTAAAACTTCATTTTATTTTCAGGATGCAAACAGTTCTTTGGAAACAAGTTCTGCAGACATCACAGAGCACGATGGTGTTGCATAATTTTACATACTTTTTTAGCTGCCTGACCGGGATAGTAGTTAGTAATACTTACTGCCATACCGAAGGGCTTGTATTCAAACCTGGAGAAGGCATAGGTGTTTGTAAATATATAGTGTCAATGTGGCATGTGGGCATGCTAAATATGTGGTGAGCTGAAAGTCCTCTTGAGAGGATGGTGGTAGTGGAAGACTGCTAAGAGATCCCCACCCCTCCGGGTGCTCTTCATCAGTATTGGAGAGGGGGAACAGAGCAAAGTCGTGCTGTCGTATATATGATGCTCAGTGCTCTTGAAAACGACAGGCACAATCTTGCACTCCTTGCCATGTTGAATTTCGTGGAGTTTCTCTGATTTTACTACTTCTGATTACTGAGATTAGTCACAAGAAGAGAAACAAATTTTATTAATTTAGCACTGCATAATTTTACATAAAACACAATTACAATTTTAGGACGATAGATGAAAAACTGCAAAATAGCAGAGTTTCCATCAGGTGAGAAAGTGGTGGATATTAAACAGCTAGTTATTTAAAGGCTCAGATCCTTTGTTTCTATCCTGCACATGAGATTGGGCTAGAGCTTTTGCTTTGCAGAGAAATAATGAAGCAAAATCATGCAGTATGTGTCCCTGAAAAAGGGGTGTATTTAAATTTAAAGTAGACATTTATTCCAATTAAATGTAATTTGGTAATTATTTTCCTTCATCTTTTCAAATGTTATAGGTTAACTTAAATTGATGCAGCAAGAGTTTTAGTTCCAAATTAGCATCATTAATTTGTTATTGTATATTAATCATTTACCAACTAGTTCACTAAATATTTCTATTGTTGCACAAATGTAAAACATATTACATAATTGAGTTTTAATTATAGAAATATATATAGGTTTACTGAAGATGAATCCTGCCATTCAGGCTACCCCACTTGAAGATAAACGAGGTGATGACAGGTGGAATAGTATTGTAAGTATTTTAATTTTGTACAAATACATTTCATTTTTATAAAGTTACTGTGGCAATTCATGACAAATTTCAAATTAAAGTTCGTTTAAGTATTGATGCAAATAAAGTTAGAATTATTTCAAAAGAACTTTAATCTCGTTACAAAAATTTTATTTTACTTATTTTAGTGATGTTTGGATGTGAAAAATGTATTAATATGTAGTTGGAAAAATTGTGATTAAGAATTTTTAATCCTCTATGTTTCTCTAGCAAACATTTATGGAGTTTCACTTGATCTGGAACTGGTAATGAGTCCAAAAAACCCTAACAGATGTGAAGCAAATTATCACTATGTTTGAAAGTAATTACATAGTAGTCATGGAAAGGTTTTAGTAACATCTTCATTTAAACAGAAATTAGAATATAAATGCACTTTCTTGTCCTAACATTATCAGCCAAGTTTCTGGTGATGTAACTAAACAGAATAGTCGAATACTACTTAAACTGTGGACTAGTAGTGAAAGATTACACAATTTAAATATATTTGAAACTGGCTCAGTAATTCTACCATGAGCATCAAATCAAATTGTCAGCAACGAATGTAAAGCAAAGCTGAATTATTACAATTGTCGGAGTTGGCCGGAACTAAACATTGCGTGCATATGCATAAACACGCTTTGTCTTAAATTCCAAAATCCTTAGTTTAAGTACTAGCTAAGTTATTTGCATTGTGGTTAGGAAAATAAAAAGAAGAAGTAATAGTACATTTAAATCATAATAACTGGTCAATTTAAGTAATAATCCTTCATACAAAAATTCTCAAATGCCCATGATAAAGGCAGATTTTCTTGATTATAATCTCAAAATGGATTCCATAACAATATGCTGCCATGGTTATAAGACATTTCAAGAGGTAAATATTTAAAGAGGAGAAGAATGGAAAACTCCCAAACTTTGGAAAAATTGGCACATTCATTAAAATTATTATGAAAAAAAGAAAAGACCATTGCTGCAGACCTTATGAATAATGAATGGAATAAGTTAACAAGTTTTTAAAGTATGAATAGTGTAGAGGAGGACTATTGTTAAGAGTATCAAGTATGTTGTTTTTCTTGGCAAATATTGCTTTACATCT
Source organism: Stegodyphus mimosarum (assembly GCA_000611955.2). NCBI lineage: Eukaryota > Metazoa > Arthropoda > Arachnida > Araneae > Eresidae > Stegodyphus > Stegodyphus mimosarum. Next base: position 588,060 of record KK121532.1, read on the forward strand.
TGTCTTTTAGAGTGCTTCTTATTATTATGCTGTCAAACTTAAAAGAATCTTGCTCATTTAAGCTTATAGAAGTCCTTCTAATGAAATTCACCACTTGTGATATTAGTATCTGTAATAAATAATTCAGGCCCACCAGCAGCCAAGCAGTAAAATCACTAAACAGTGGTAATTCAGTCTGAGGTTCGAATGCTATGAACGGAATGGCTGCATATTTGTTTTCATGATTTTCCTCGTGTGTAACGTTATTTGAGCCAGTTTCGCTTAGAAAGTCCTCCACGAAGGCATCCCTCCTTTTATACAGATAACCCGCAAGGCTTTGCTTTAATCAAATAAAACAAACCAAGATAATTCATTCTTTAATAGATAATTAATAATAGAAAATTACTGATGATGTGCTTTTTCAGATGACATCTTGTTTAACTTTCGCCCATCATAGTAGATGCCTATCAGTAAGAGTTTTTTCTTATTACTGCGCTGTCAGGTAGAATCATACAAGAATACATTCTGCTTATGATCAACTTTGTTTGAATTTTTTTTCTGTACTCTAACATGCATCATTTGTGGACAAAATCTTAAATTCAGATGTCCTTACCTTAGTCTTTTCCCACTTTCTTCAACACTAGGATACTATATGAAGTTTTCTGAGGTTAGGAACTTTTTAAGCAAGAAAGTTAGGAACTTCTTAAGTGAGAAAGCATACAGTAGTTAATAAAAGCTTTAAAAATTACCAAACACAGCAAATGTCAGTTTGTGCATTTTTTTGGGCAATCTTTTGAAATGTTAAATTAAATGTGAAACATTGCTGTATAAAATTCAAAATTAAGTAAAAAAAGCTACCTTTGTTTGGCACTGGCAGGCTTTTACTCAAAATCTATCTGAAAGGAAATCAGACACATGTCTCTGTTCTTCAAAAACCAAAATGTTTTCTTGAGGTAGAGGGACCCTTGTGTGATCGCCTTCGAAATTGATAGTTTTATTCACAGACTAAGCAGAACCAAACATTGCTCTTTTTTTCCCCCTAATTTAAACTTTCAAAATATGTTTCTTGCAAAATTTATTCTTTAGAATTTGTTTATATATTTTCATTTGCAGGGTCTTTATTTCATTTCTCTCTTTATTTGGGAAGAGTGCATAAATTTTAAACCATTGTTTGAAGTAATCTATTTTCTTTTAATTCATATTATGCTTTATGTTTTCCTACATTCTTTGAACACCTCTATCACACTTGATAATCTATCTTTACAGTTTAGTAAATAATTGATTGAATTGGTGTAGACTGATATAACTTTGTTGCACACATAGTTGGCTGCTTAATACTTCACATTCCTCAAGATGGGAGCAATCATGTTAAACACCACAACTTTGTTGGGCTAGACTGCAGATTAGGGGCCAGTCGCCAAATGAAGCGAAATCGTGCCAAATCTGGTAACTTCATGGCGTCATGAAATTTGTTAGGGTTTGAGGTTAGAGTATTTAAGCGGGCTTTTTGAATTTTCGTCATTTCACCAAAGAACGTCTTCACATATTCTTTGATTTGACAATACATATTCTTTGATTTCACTGTGCTTCTAGTAGATTGTGTGAGCAAAATAACTGGCGTTGAAAGAGTTGAACGTGTGGATTTTATTTTATTTGATTCGGTTGCAAGATAAGGGTGAAAGATGTGTGATAGAATGGTGCATGAATTATGGTTTGATTGTGAATATGTACGAATGTCCTAAGTGTAAAAATAGTATGAAATTAGTTGAAATGAAAGATGCGACAGATTTGTGTGAATGGAAGTGTGTATCCATTATATGTGGTTAAGCACCTGGTTGAAATGAGCTCGCTATTTTGAATTTCATCTCCATTGTATTGTTACATTTTAGTGTGAATATAAACAAATGCGAGTTTCTACTTTTTATTATAAATAAAAATTTATTGTAAAAATATAAATTACATAGTTCAAATTGGTTAACCACTTTTTGTTTTTTACTACACTGCTGCTCATGTTTCAGTAGATCGAAATTTTGAATTTTATCTTCCTTTTTCTTCTGCATTTTTTTTAGATTAAATATGAATCAATGCTTTCCAATCATTTACTGCGTATTACAATTTCTTAAATTTTGTGTTGAAACGTTTTACTACATTTTGCTAATGTCTTAAAAATGTTATATGATATTATGAAAAGTTTTAATATTGTTGATTACATAAAATACATAGTTATTAACCTTCAAATACTTTATAGTTGTTTTTCTTGAACTTCTCTTTTAGATATTTTTGCATGTTTACATGATAAATTTTTTGTATGTTTACAGGATTCATTCAAATTCGCGACCATGTGATATGGCGATATGATGAGTTAGTGATTTTCTAAAACACATGAAAATAACCCATTTGGCGATTTTTCGAAAACACGCCAAACTGGCTCGTAATATGCAGTTTTACCCTTTGTCGATATCGTACTCATGTAGAAATCCAGGACAATTTATTACAATAATCAAATCCTGAAGGGAACCACAAATATTCAGCGGTTTTAATCCCTTGCATACATGTCAGCTGTACTGCATTACAAAGAATTATTGGTACTTTTCCATTATATGGGGGCCCTGAAACAGCATTGCCAAAATGTGTGATAACATGTCAAAGATTGCAACAATGTGATCAACAGCACCATCTCTGTTATATGCGGGATGTTGAGTCATGTATTTATGTGTTATGGTTTGCAACCTTTTCTTTTAAAATTACACAAAACATAATTTGATATATTACTTTTTCCATGTACGCTATTCGACTAACAGCTTTTTTTATAAGGAAAAAAGAAAAGGAAATGGATTTCACGGTCAGGGAGTTACTGTAAGATTGGTAGTGAAATTCTTACAGGGCAAAGGAATTCTGCATATGTGAAGTTTTTGTAAAAATAATCATGAAATGGTGCGTTTTACCAATTACAATAAACCAAAATGGCATTGCAACCTTAGATCTTGCTGAGAAAAAATAGGTGCCAGATTTTGCACTTGGTTTGAAGGATCACAGCTAAATTTCCTTACAGCTGTAAAATTCATCTGTACTTGGTGCCATGAACAGACTTCAGTTAAGTTTTGTAATATGCAACTAAAAATGAACCTTAATACAGTCATCTCCTGGAACAATTATACGCAGAAAGTTTGCGACTATGCCTTGTTATGTAGAGATGAAGATAAAATTGGTAGAAATGACAGAATAAGAGGTTGGCAAAAGTCTTTTTATGAGAAGAAAGAGTAATGTTGGACATGTTCTTCCCATAGTGGGTTTTAGGAGGCAATTGTAGAGAAACAAAAGAATGTTTTCCTTGTAGCCATTTTGGATTACTGAGCTGAAATTTTATTTGGCTCAATTGAAAAAAAATGTTGCAGACAATTTTTTCTGATAGCTGGAAAGGATATAAAATGGAGGATTTGAAAGGTATGGGATGTGATCATGTCACAGTTAACCATAGATGCAATTTCATAAATCCAAACATGGATTGTCATATACACAAGCAGATGAAAGAATGAGGAGCAGTGCCAAATGGTGCAATAAATTCCAACATGGCAGTTCATGCCACCATCTTGAATCATACTTATTAGAGTTTGTGTGGTGACAATTACTTAAAAGAAAAGAAATTTTTTCCAAATGTTGTAAGACATCTCTAAATTCATGGTTGTTGTTCAAATTTAAATTTTATTTCATTTATAATGCATTTAGAATTTATTAATACTAATATAATAAAAAATATTTTGGTACTTTTTCCATTGCACCTACCGTGCATTTTGGTGCTACTGTTGTAATGATAAGTGTAGGTATGTTTAATTATTCTTGTTTACACACACACCTATAAGTACAGTCTCCTGATGGTGCTATTGTTGGGTCTTGGTGTGTGTTTGATTCCTCCTTCATAGAGGTGCAAAAATGTGGCATGTAATGGAAAAGTACTGATATCTCATGTTTTTTTTTTTTTTTTGGTACGCACATAATGGAAAAGTAACAAATGGTCATGTATCAGAAAGAGAAAAAAAAAAAAAACTTTACATTAACACTGAAAATTACAACATAGAAGTATATCAGAATTAATAGAAATTCATTCTGAAAAGAATTTTGGTATGTAAAAAATTACATTTCGCCACATTGCTGATAAAAGTGTTTTTGATTGTTATTAATATTTAACAAGAGTGACCAGATAGTAGTTATAGACGCTGTTTGCTGTCAGTATAGTAATGCTGTAATTAATAGCGTCTACACTTTAAATTTCTAAATTGAATAATTTTAATTATCTAACTTCTTTTGTTTACTTTTTTGCATTTAATGAACCATTAATGCATATCTTGTGAAAAATTTTGATAAATTGGATCTATAAACTTATTATTTTACTTCATGCTGAAAACAAAATGCGATGCTAAAAAGCAGGTTTTACAGCAATATCAATAAGATATAAACTTGTAAATTAAGTTTAGACTTAATGTCATCTATCAGCACTGTAATGAGATATTTGGTGTTTACCTTTCTAATTATTTAATGCTTTCTGATTTAAAGCCACATTCTCATCTTTTAATTTTAATGCATGATATGAACTGCATATTTAAATTATTAAAAATGGTCTTTAGGTAAGTATGCATTTATGCAATGTGTGTAAAAAGATGTGAAGCACAAAAAAGTTTTCTTTTTAAATCATCAGGTGTTTTGTAAAAATCGCCTTGCTACATTTATCTTTAAGTTATATATATATTTTTTAATCCTGTTAATTAAAAATATTATTTTCTTTCTAGCATAAACATTTCTTGATTGCTGCTAGAGAACAAGAGCCAGATGTTCTTTTTATAGGAGATTATGTTGTTAGTATGGCAGCTCATACTGAAGTTAGTAAATTCTTTTTCCCCTTAAGTTAATTACAAAGTAATTTTTTTTAAAGTCGCTGTCTCAGTCAACCACCAAAACTGGCAAACTTAATCACGAATTTTTAACATGCAAATTATTTTATTTTTATGCTGTTTTGATTAGGATGTTGTTCACAATATATCATTGGCACAGTATTTCTTTTTTCCTCTAAAATGTTTGCCTCTTTTAACTTATAATCAATTGGAAAAGAAAAGAAAAGACTATTTTTTATGATATTTATAGCATGTAATGTATTTCATTTTTACAATCAATATGATATCTTTCTTTTGCTACTTATTTTTTTCTGTAAAATGTTGACAAGTTTTAATTTTCAGTCAACTGGAAAATAAGCAGTAATTTTTTAGGATCTCTCTCTCTTTCTTTTTTCCTGTATCCTTCGTTATATTTGCTCTCTTAAATTTTAATAATATTAACTTGCCATGGACTGAAAAAGAGGCAGTAGTTTTTCTTTTCTGAAAAGCACAGGATTTCACATAATGAGCGAAAGTAAAAAATGGCCACCAAATGAAATTATTGGAAAGTGTAAAGTATCTGGAGTGGCAGCATGAAAAGATACAGGAAGATAAAAAAGTCTTTAGTGAATTGGTTTCATGATTCCAGTATCCTTTTTTATACCACTTTCCATTTTATACACTATTTGATTGAAGAACTAATGACCATCAGATGGTAAATAAACAGGTACTTATGAACGAAAGCAGAGTGATTGATGGGAACATTTATATGAGAGAAATTTGTTACTTGTTTCTCACACTTCTTTTTCACATACTTTTTGAGTGTTCACCAAACACTCAAAAAGTAAAATTGGTACTTTTAACACTCAAAAAGTAAAATTGGTACTTTTGAAAAAAATTGCCGTCTTACCGTTATCAGGTGGAAGGCCTAAAAGAAAAATCTGCTGGGAAAGAAAAAAAATGTTTCCTTGTACAAATACTGAACAGAGATGTCAGATCTGTAATGGAGGTAATAAAAGAACTGTATGTGAGGGAAATACAGTATATTTAAAATGCTGGCATGTTTCTTAGAATTAGGAAAGGCTGGTTCTCAACATTTTATTATGAATTGCAAATACACTTTTGTAGATCCAGCATCTGGGACAAGTGCATTGAAAATTAAGTGTTTCTGTGGTGCAGCAAAATTGTAAACCAAATAAAAAAATAAAAATGGCTCAGTAACACTTGTATTTATTGAAAATTTTTGTGGCAGCAGTATGTAGGATGAGAGGAAATATTCTGATTCTGTAACAGGTATAGATTAAAGCAAGGTCACTACCTGTGCATCCTCATAAGTAGGTATCACCAAGCCTTCTCTAACTGTTGAGCTTCTGTCCTGTTTTAGGGGAGGGGGAACCCAGAGGACAGCCTGAGTGTCTGCCAACCCTCTTTTCTTACCACCATCTGCCCAACATGACTTTTAGCTGTAATCATGTAGTATGCGATCTTTGACTTTTAGTTAGTAATTTCTTAAATGATGCCACTAAAAAGCTCTTTTTATGTTTGCACATGCGATAAACTGGCAGGGAAAAAAAAAAGAAAATAAATATTTAAGCAACAACCAACTGCAGTGCTGCCATCTAAAAAATAACTTAAGTAGACCATATTACATGATTACCCTTTCAGCTTGCTGAGTATTTTGAGCCTTTGTCACACAAACACTGTACGCTTGCAAACATCCTTGCTTTCTCCGGGTTTCAACTCTAATTCATCGGTATGGCAGTTAGCATCACTAACCTCATACCAACTGGGGCAGCTAAAGTAATGTTACTTTTGCCAGGTTTTTGGACCTAGATCTTCAGATTGCTAGTGGATGCTTCTATTTACGCCATAAAGGCTTCCGGTCCTGTAACAGGTACAGGTTGAAGCAAGGCACCTATGCATCCAAATAGGCAGGTTAGATATTGCTGGACCTTGCTAACTGCTAAGTTTCCTTCCCGGGTGAAATTTCGAAGGAGAACACTCTGGGGTGTGGTCCAAGTGACCCATCATTCCCTTGCCACCAACTTCTGGAGAGAATATTGGTACGCCATTTATTTTAAATATCCCCTTGCTGCCCACACATTATGCTTGCAAATATCCATGCCTTCTCCAGGATTCAAACTGGACTCTTCAGTACAGCAGTCAGCGTCTATAACTACTATCTGGTCTGAGCAGCTCCATTTCTTTAACAGGTAAAGACTGAAGAAATGCCACACGTAAAATGAAGTTTGTCATATTAGGTATCATCGAGTTTGCTAACTGTTAAGGTTTCACCTCAGACAGAATTTCAGAGAGAGCAATCCAAGGGTCTCTAGCCTTTCTTCCCGTACCACCAACTTTGTGAGAGGATTTCGGCTTATCCCGTATTTTGGGTGCCCTCTTGCCACCCAGATGCTATATGCTTACAAACATCTATTCCTTCTCCAGGATTCGAAGTCAGGCACTTTAATACGGCAATCAGTGACTCTGATCACTATCCCATCTAGGTGGCCTAATCCTTTAACAGAAGTTGGTTTCTCTAAAGGTAAATGAATGTTATCCACCTCCAGAGTTTATGGTTTTGAAGGTTTCTATAGCTAATTTCTGCCAAATTAATTTTAAATTTTGTCCTGTTTCTCCAAAGCATATGCAGTGTCTGTTTGAACAAGGAAGTAGCAAATGTAAACTGTGTTTTTATTCTATTTTTGCCTTCATAATATTCCTGTAGTCTTATGCATTCATTCCTGATATTGTCTTTTTATTATTAAATATTTAATGCTTAAATTTATAATATTGTCATTTAGGTTTTGAAAAACATTGAAATGCTTAATTGCATTAATTAAACAATATTATCTTAATCCTTTTCAGTGTGCCTAAACATTTTGTTTTTCTGTCATAATTTTATTATTGATTTAAGGAATTCTAACATAATTTGTTTTAAACTTCAAAAGTGCGAAGAATGTTAATTTATATTTTAGAAAATAAAATGCGTGCAAAAAATTTAAAATTCTGATTCCTGCTTGAAAATAATTTATTTTGAAAATTATGTTTATTCTTTTACTTTTTTCTTATGTGGGAAATTGGTATTTTGAAATTGCGTTTGGTTGTATTTTTCTTGATATAATGGCCAATTATTAAGCTTATATTTGGACTTTTTTTGCAAGTTTGAGTGGTATGTTTTTGCTGTTAAAATTAACTGTTCTGATGCATAATAGTATGTACATGCAAATATATCTGAAATGAATTTTTATTTTTTAATTATAAATTTTAGATGTGGGAGAAACTCTTTGTTCCTCTTCATTGCTTGAATTTAGGAATTGCTGAAGATGAAACACAGAATGTTTTGTGGAGGATTCAAAATGGTGAAATTGATGCAACTGATCCAAAGGTATTTTAAATTTGTTTTCTGTAATAAAAACTACATAGTGTATTTTATGTATATATTCTTAATTTGTCGTTTTAAATCTACTTTTATATTAAGGTATGAAAAAATTTAAAAGCCAATTTGATGTAATGGTGCAGTGTTTAAAAAATATATGGCAGAAAGGTAAAGGTAGGTGGGTAGAAATCAAAATAAGCAGATTTTGTAATTTGTAAAATTTTATAATTTGTGGGAGCATAGTAAAGGGCAATCTTATACATGGGAGTGCAGTAAAGGGGAACTTATGGTATTCCTGACAGTCATGGCTTAGGGATATCTAAGTAGGTAGCACAACGGCCAGATGACAGGTTCGTCAGTAGGCTTTCTCGTCCTTTGTGGTGTCTATTCACGCGGGAGTTGACTCTGGAGGACTAAGAGAAAGATCAAAATTTTAAAACTCTGCCACAATGGAGTGGGATCCCATTACATGTGGTTCATGAGCATGCCACGAGGGCTCTGTTTTGGAGGCTTAACGATTTCCCTGCCTTTCACCGAATACAGAGGTGTGGAGACTATCCGTGGGGTGCTTGAATCAGAGGTGGTAAACATGTAAATTTATGTAGACTTTTCATGTACACAGTGATCTGTTTTCGCTTTAAAGGCTTCATGACCCTGATTACAGGAACTTTTGTTGGCCTCGTCATGATGAACTGTATCAGGAAATTCTTTCCATTTTCATGATCTTTTATTAGTATAGGAATAAGTTTTTGTTTCTGACACATTTTAATGCCTCTGCTTCTATTTCCAGAAATAAATTTCTTAAAACTTAATTAAATAAATTGTCAAAAATACTTGCCGCAAATGAGATTGTCATAGTAGGGTCTTGTAAGGATATACTGCTTGCATTTATTCTGGAAAGACTTTTATCTCAAATAACTGTTAATAAAATGAATTCTAAATTATTAATTTTGTTAACTATTTCTTGGGATTCCAGTTTTACGGAACATTTCTGAGATTCATCTAAAGATATATCAAGTAGAGCATTTTTTATTTCGTTGAACCCAGAGTGAATTGCTTTAACTGCATCAGTTCTACAAGACTACCTAGTAGTACGTAATTTTTCTACTGTAAAATGTTTGTTATTTTTTTCTAAAGTGTTCCACTTATGGGTAGATGCCGAAAAAATGTATAAACATTCTCCAATAAATTTAAATATGCTATTGCTTGCAAATACAATTCACTAGCACTGTTTACTATCATATTTAACAAATGTGAGGAAGCACAAGGAACATAACAGGCTGTTTGACTATGTTTTTTAATGTGGTTTTAAGAGCTCATTGTATTTTCTAGACGTATTTGCCGCATTATTGTAGCTTTGTCCTCTATAGTTGTAAATATCCTGACCTAGTATTTCAAAGTTCTTTAAAACTTCATGTCCTAATGATTCTGCTGTGTGCGAATAAATTGGTAAACATAAAAAAATATCTCTGTTGGGATTCCATCTTCTAATACATAGCACAATATAAAAGTTAACTGGTCGACATGTGTTATATCAGAGTCAGTTATAATTGAAAAATATTTGGTGGCTTTAACTTCTGACACGAATGTTTCTAACATTTGTTGTTCAATATTTCAATTAAATTCATTGCAAATAGTTGATGAAAGGTAACTCATGTTGTCTCTTCCAACTGACCTGATTTATTTTACATCTAAAACTCATCAAAATCTGCCAAATATTCTAGAGCTCCTATGTAACTTTCACTATGGGATGCAGTAAAGAGGTCATTACTGTCACGAAATGCAAGAGAATTTTTAGCCCAAAACTTTATTGTTGCTACTAATCGGAGAAGTACTTTTCTCCAATATATATATATATATTTTTCCTTCTAAGTACTGTTTTTCAACAATAGTGTCTATATCTCCCTCAACTAAATTTCTTGCTATTAACGTTTTAATAGAGTGTTTATAAGCAGTAGAATTTTCGTGTTCTTCCACTCTTGCATTTGCTTTTATTTTATTTTTACATCTTTTTTAAAGTAGATGGTTTGACCAGGCCCTAAACATTTTTCTTATTTGTCTATTCTGTGGTCTGGCCCTGTTCCCACATTGTTGTGCTCATCATATTGTTACGGATTTCATATTTACTTGGCTATTTATTTAGAATTGTAATTAAAATTGCTTTATTTTCCCGTGCAACGCAGACGATTTTTCAAGAGAAAGCTACGTCGGAAAAATTAAAATAAAAGTGGGTGTGCATTTAATATTTAATAAATAACTATCTCGTAATTACTGTTGCCATCCAGAAAAATCGAGATTGTTCTAATGATAATTAAAAAAGCTTATAAAAGCCGAATTGAAACACCTCATCTTAGTTGTTGTTGTAATTGTAGCTGTTTAAAGTGAACTGCTGTTTGTTTACTTAATGCTGTAACTATTTCGCTGTGAGATAGAATTAGTTTATCTGTTTTGAATTGAGTTTTGCTAAATGTTTGAGATACTGTGATATTGTGTGAATATCTCTGAAGAAATAGTTCAGCATTTTGATTTATTTCTTGTGGAAAGAATAAATTTTTGTTAACTTTTTAACGACTTGTGCATTCTATCCATAACAAACCCGTACACACACAACAATTTTTGGTGTCAGGAGTGGGATTGAATGCCTTTAACTAGAGCAATGGAAGAACAATTAAGGCAGCTTATGGCAGCCTTTGCTGCATTTAAAGAAGAGATTAAAGCTGGCCAAGAATCCGTTAAAGAGGAGATGAAAGTAGGTCAGGAATCCATTAAAGAAGAGATGAGAGCTGTTCAGGAAAAGATGGAAGAATCTGTTAAAGATGAAATGAGAGCCGTTCACGAAAAGATGGAAGAATCTATTAAAGATGAGATTACCTGTATAATAGAAAGGCAGAATAGATGTTGTTGAAAATAAAGTTGGACAAATTGAAAAGAACGTTTCTGTCAAGGAACAGGTAGAAGAGAGAATTTCTGCCATGGAACAACAAATCAATTACAGGGTTTCTGCTGCCGTCGCAAAAGAAGTGGATGTGTTAAAGAAGTGCATAGCGACAGCAGGAAACAATTCGGATGGTTTTAAATTTTTACACATGCCTACTCGCTCCTCTCTGAAGCTATTGACATATGATGGGAAGACCTCCTGGCAAGTATATAAGACATAATTTTCTATAGTGGCAGATGCGAATGGATATGATTCCCAAGCTAAGGCCTGTCATCTCGCCGCTTCTCTGAGAACAGTCACAGCGGATATCCTTCAGACTCTTCCAGAAAACAAAAGGCTAGATTTCGAAACTCTGTCCGGTGCATTGGAGCTGTGTTTTGGGGAGAAATGTTTGAAAGACTACAGTAGGCTTCAATTAAAATCACGTCAACAGAAGTCCAGCGAAACACTCCAAGAGCTCGCCACGGATGTTGAAAAGCTGTCCCACCTCGCCTTTTTGGAGTGCCTGGCAGAAGCAAGGGAAATCCTGTCCCTGCAATACTTCATCGATGGCATCCGGGATCCTGAAATACAGAAAGCACTGCAAATGGCTGATGTCAAGGACTTGAAAAACGCTCTAGTGTACATCATGAAATTCGAGGCAGCACAGCAAGCCACTCGTAGAGACCGCCACCCAATCAGAGCTGCTCACATACAAGAACTAGTGGATCCAATGACTGCTCGCCTAGACGATTTAACCAGAAAAGTGAATGCCTTGCAACAGTATATTAGTGATAAGAAACTGACCGTAAAGTGCTGGAACTGCGGAGCTGAAGGCCACGTACGAACGAACTGCAGAACACCCCGAGGAGTGGAAAATAAGATCATTTCCCAGCAATGACACAGGAAGCAATTTAATGATCATAACACAGAGTTGAGCTTGAACGATAGCGAAAAACCCTGTTTTAAAGCGCTCAAGATTTCTGCAGCGAGCGGCAACAGTTACGGAGTATCCATTAATGGGCATATCGACAGAGCTCCTTGCAGTATGATCATTGATACAGGAGCTAATGTTATCATCATTTGGAAGGATTTAGCTCAACAATTTAAGGAGAAACTGATTTGGACGCCATCCTGTGTTACCCTCCAGACTGTGTGCGGTAAGAAAATTGACATAAATGGAAAGTTAAACGTGAACATTACCTTTGGAAGTGCCACCTATTATCATACAGCATATGTGGTGGATATTGCAGAGCCTTTCATACTCGGATTGGACATTTTAAGGAAATACAATTTTTCCTTAGACTTCAAAAACAACAAACTGCTTTCAGCATTTGAGGACATGACTATCAGTCTTCAGAAAGGATCCTCACCACGAAACGCCGACGTGTTGTCTGAAAGACCCTGTTCCGAAAGCTTCTGAAATCATACTAGGGTTGAAGCGAAACCCAAGACTACCAGCAATTCTCCATCCCAGATGCCCATCAGTTGTGATCTTCGTCTGCCTTATGATTTCTTATTTGGCCGCCCTGCAGATGCGCCTTCATTGCCTGAGGAATACTTCCAAGATGTCCAGGCCCGGTTTGAAGTGATGCACAACTTTGCACGAGAAAGATGTCCAGGCGCGGTTTGAAGTGATGCACAACTTTGCACGAGAGCGAGTCAAATTGGCGACGGAGAAGATGAAGACCCGCTACGACACGAGAGCTACTGGCCGTCATTTCAACGAAGGAGACAAGGTGTGGTTGTGGAATCCGACTCATAGAAAAGGAATCTTTCCGAAACTACAGTCACCTTGGGATGGTTCGTACACAGTCCTAAACAGGCTGAATGACGTCGTGGTCCGGATCCGTAAGTCACCAAACTCTAAACCTAAAGTCGTTCATTACTATTACATAGTAAGTAATGTATATAATTGTAAATAATAATGTAAATAGGTCCATGGTCCTTTTTGTATTTGATAGTATTTGAATTTTATTTCGTGTTTGATAGTATTTGATTTGCTGAAAGTTACTCATTGCAATTATTGTTTAATTTGTTATTGTTATGCAATGTTTATTGTTACATTGTTGCCTTAGTTTAAGCTTGGCTTCCTGTCCAAAGATTGTACTGCCTGGGACGTGCAGTCCTTGGGAAGGGGGCAGTGTTACGGATTTCATATTTATTTGGCTATTTATTTAGAATTGTAATTAAAATTTCTTTATTTTCCCGTGCAACGCAGACGATTTTTGAAGAGAAAGCTACGTCGGAAAAATAAAAGTGCGTATGCATTTAATATTTAATAAATAAATATCTTATATTTACTGTTGCCATCCAGAAAAATCGAGATTGTTCTAGTGATAATTAAAAAAGCTTATAAAAGCCGAATTGAAACACCTCATCTTAGTTGTTGTTGTAGTTGTAGCTGTTTAAAGTGAACTGCTGTTTGTTTAGTTAATGCTGTAGTGATTTCGCTGTGAGATAGAATTAGTTTATCCGTTTTGAATTGAGTTTTGCTAAACGTTTGAGATATTGTGATATTGTGTGAATATCTCTGAAGAAATATTTCAGCATTTTGATTTATTTCTTGTGGAAAGAATACATTTTTGTTAACTTTTTAACGACTTGTGCATTCAATCCATAACGCACACAATAATATTTTTCCAAGAACTCATCTTTGAAATAGGATACATCTGATAAAAAGGAAAGTGAGAAATTACTATCAAAGAACTTCTAATGGGAGTTCCCTTATTATAGCAGTGGAACATATGAGAACTTCGAAAAATTACAATAGGTGTACACTTTTCATCAGACACTAGAGTAACAGGCATTCTAATTTCTATTAAAAGCACTTTGGGCAAAAGTCTTAAAATTATTTTAAAAAATTGCATTTAACGTGCTTTGCTGTTGATCATTTTCAACAATTAAAAGCCACTACCAAATAATCTTAGAGCCTGAAATATTCACCTTATTTTTATGTAAACTGAATTAATTGTCAATAAGCCAGCTTAGTGTTTGTAAAGAAAATATAAGTTAATTTCTATTTGTCTCATCCCCTTCACAGTTTTAAGAAATGGTTAAAATTTGGTATGACCCTTCTGTGCAACAACATTGAGCATTTTGAAAGTTATAGGATTCTTTCTTTAAGGAAACTTTGTTTTAATGATCACGATGCGCAAGCTTATTTGAAAATAAATTGACAATAGTGATACAGTGTGAAAAATGATGATATGCAGTTTAAATTTTTTATATGCTATATCTGTAACTTGAATCCTATGAGTATAAATAAAGGACCATATTTTTTCTCTAAGTTTTGTTTGGAAAGATTAGTGCAAGTTTGATGGTATCTTAACCAGCATACATAGTTGATAGCATTTTATAATTGGTTAAGATGTTCCAAATTTCATGTGAAGACCTTCAAAATACATCTGATTTTATTTCTTCAGAAAACTTACATAATTTTTAAATGTATGTGTTTGATATTCAAACTGATAAAAATGATGACTGATTTTGTCATTTTAGACCAAAAATGACTTTCTCCATTCATAAGGTATTTTCTACCAAGAATTGCATTTCCATAAATTTCACAATCCAGACTTCTTCATTTCTCTAGCATTCTGGATAGTCAAAATTTTACTGTACATTAAGGTTTTGAGCAAAATCTACACTTAGAGCTATGTAATGACTTTTCGCAGTGTAGCTTGCATTGAATGTTTACTGTACATAATGTTATTGATGCAGACAATGTTGGGTAAGCATTTTAATTATTTCCAAATTTGGAATCATTCTTGATTACATTATTCAAACTAATGCCAGTTTGTGTTAAATATTTCTAAGCTTAAAAAAAGGCTTCGAAATTAGCTTTATGTACACTGCACAAAAAAAAGTGGGGAAGTTCTTATCTCCCGTTCTTCTACTAGGCTGATTGACGAAATTCAAATTGCGTTTTGCATGTCTCAAAAGCCCGACTTAGGATATATATTAAATTTATATATAGCATTGTTCTAATATAGGTGTTTTGACTGGACTTTTTCTGAAATTACAAGACAATTTCTTTCCATATTTTGACTTTACGATTCAAATTATGCCTAAATATTAAATTTTGTAAAATTGCAAAATTTATGGAGAAATTCAAGAATTTATCTTGGTGCTCCCCCCCCCTCCCAGTTTGCACCAAGAATAACTTACTTGGCAAAATTTTTAATTTATGGTAACTCCTATTTCTCTTTCATTGTGCGTAAATCGGGAAAAAAGGCATTGTTCATTCTTTAAATAATTTTCATTATATTTTATTTTTAATTATAATTGTTATTATTTTGAGTGATTTTTTTTCCTTTTT
>KK121532.1:603573-680027 GCA_000611955.2 Stegodyphus mimosarum
TTAAATAAAAGCATCGTTTATTCTTTCAAATAGTTGTCTTTATATTTTTTAGTCATAATAATTATTTAAGGTAATTTTTTAATTTTTAGAATTTTATTTTAATATTTTGGGTTGCATTGTCTCTTTAGATAATTTTAAACTTCAGATAAACTGTTTTAAAATTTTATATGTATTCATTCAAACTGCATATTTTAAATATATTTATTAATATAAATTTTCCAGAATTTGATTTTATATATTTGAATTGCGTTTCTTTCTGAAGAATACTTTGTGACCCAGACCATATATTAAAGAGGAAAATACAGTAATGTATATATGTTCTAGTTTCCCTTAGAAAGTTCTCCACAAAGGCATCCCTCCTTTTAGGCAGATAGCTCTGCTTTGCCGTAACTTAATAATCCAATCCATTTCATCAGTATTTGGTCTTTATCAGTCTTTAGAAGCTAGGCATTTTGAAGGCATGAGATAAAAGGAAAGACGGATTTCATCAAGAGGGAAAACATCTGTAGATGATATCCATGTACGTCACTGGATAAAATCCTGAACCTTCAAATAATTCTACTGAAAAATCATGGGATTCACTGTTTATGATACGATATGATGTTCTATGACATAATTTAAATTTATACAACCATATAGTCAAAAAACAATTGCTCTTCACTTTAATCTGCAATGATATGGTTTTTGTCTTTTACGTTAGCACAAGCTCAATTGCTTTTATTTGCTATTGTACACGTCCAAGTGTTTTCTCTTTGAACATGCAGCGTCCTTGAAGCAGATTCCCCTTCAAATTTTTGCTTTCCCCCCTAATTTTCTTCTTTCATTCTACATTTGTTTTCAGTCCTGACACAAGAAAATTAAGATTTTTCAATTGTTACACTTCCATAAATTTTGCATTCTTGTCATATTTAAAAAAAAAATCAGTTGTATCAAATACATTTCAGCTGAAGACAGCTTTTCATTTTCTAGATGTTTTAACTATAAAGTTTAAAGCTAAATCCAAAGGATAAATATTTGAATTAAAAGATAGAAGATGGCAAAGAAATAAAACATTCGAGCAGCGCTTGGTCAGTCGGTGATACACTTGGAGGTGTATCACTGACTGACCTGATTCTTATAGCAAGTGCAGACAATCTAAATCTTATCATTTGTAGTTTTAAGGCTAATAATCTATTTTAAAGAACATGTTTTTTATATAATCTATAACACTAGAAAAAATTAGCTACTTAAAAGATCCTTTCTAAGAGAATTAAAGTAAAAATTTATATATATATTTTTTTAAAGCTGGGATATGACCCAAACTGTCAAACTTTTAAAGCTTAATTTATATTATTAAATTTTAATTTGAAGCTATGCACTATATGTATATCATGCATAAGATTTTTGCTTTTATGGAACAAAAAACAAAGAATCAATCCAAATATACTTAAGTTTTAATAGACCAAAACTGAACAAATTTTCCCTTCTTTTGAAAATTCGACGTTGAATTTATTCGATTTTTGAAATGCATGTTTCGATATTCAGTTTGACATATCTTCAAATTCCTAGTTCTGACAACAATTTCGTCAAAAATTCCAATTTACCGAAGCTCAAGTAATGAAAGGTTTAGTATATATTCACTGTATGGTAATAAAGTAATCAGAGGGGATTAAAAATAGATTATAGAATTTATGCTGATACAATTTCCTGTCTTAATGCACAACATGTAATGGAAGAGAAAGCGTGTAGAGATCTGTTTTTGACATGCCTCTAATAGTCTCCTTATAATTCTTTTATTGTATTATACTCCTTTTGTCTCTTTCATGTCAAAAAAAACTTTCCTTTGAGAGGCAACTTTAGTTTTGGGGGAAGAAAAACAATCACAAGGGGACAAATTTGGAGAACATGCAGAATGATTGAGTATACATACTTATTTTTGAAACAGAAGCAGTTTTTTCCAATTGGTTACTGACTAGTGAAAACATGCATGCAATACAAAGCATTTGGAATAACATTTCTGACTGAATAACGTAAGATTAAAACTCATCTGATTAATTCTCAGCCATTTACAAGTCAACTGCTCAGGCAAACGTTTAAAATTGCTGAATCGTTTTGATACCTGAGCTTGTAAGACAAACTTAATATCGCTAATTGAAATACTTCTTTAATCTTCTGAGAACATTCCATCTTTAGCTCATGTTCCAAGATTTTCAAGTGAATACAATAGAAAATTAAATTGAGTATTCATTTCCACTACGGCTGGGTAGTTACTTACGAGCTAACAAAACTTGAATTCTGCTTTTTGTGTCCAAGAATACAGCAATATTTTAAATATTTACAAATAAAATATTAAATTTGAGATTACTTAATTTAAACGACCACTCTTCCATTATGCTGTTTCTAAACTTAGATGGTCATTCTTTAATTAAACATAATTGATTTATAACTTCTACTAGAGCTGACGGAAAGAATTGAAGTGCAGATGAATTATATCTTGTGCAATCTTGGTTAATATAAAATTAGAAATATTTGCGTAAAAATGGACAGGTTTTGAAAAATTTGCAATTACTTCATAAGAAGGAATTATTAATAACCGTAATAATCACTTATATTACTGATGATTAGAATTCAATTCTTGACAGTTACATTCTAAATTAGAATTTTAAGGATATAATGAAAATACACTATGCAGAAAATGCATTTTAGAATAAAAAATGAGTTGACTTTTTATTCTTAAAAACTTCTTAAATTTATTTAATAAACATCATGCCCTCATTGGTGACTAAATCCAGAATTTTCGGCATCTTTGATAAAATTGTTCTATTTGAACCTGCTCACCTATCCCACCATGAAGTAGCTGCAGATCATTTCTACATAACCATTGAACTTCTGTAATATGATTGATTAATTTGGTCTGTAGAGGGTTATATGTTTGTATCATAACTTGATTTTTATAAAACTGATTATTCTAAACCTTGTGCTTCTATAAAAATATACTATGCTTTAAAACTATCGATGAGAGTATCAGCCGCTCTGTCAAATATAAGCAACAGCTTGTTTAGAAATACAATATGCAGTTAATGCCACAAAATATTTTTGAACATAAAATATTTTCAGAATTATTTTTAATTGCTGCATTTGCTACTAACATAAAAGAAGGGGAAAACCTTACATTTAAGTAAATTTTGCAGTTGTTAAACATTTCTGTAGCAAATGACAACACAGTATCTTGGCATGTTATTTGAAATATTCAGAAGTATTAAATACATATGTGATAAATCATTTTCAAATTGCAGATAAATCTTTGGTAATCTCTAAGTTTATCACATACTTTTGGGTATGTATATAACTTTATAATATAATATAACTGTTTATAAGAGTATATCACTAACAAACAGGTACGTAAAGCAATTAAAATATTATAAAATGTTTGAATCACCTAAGGAAATAGAAACTTTGTAAAATGAATATAAATAGTAGAGTTCTGATAAACTGAAAGTGAAGGGATTATAAAAAGCTATGAATCGAAAACTTAACATCAGTTTCGAATTCTTCATTTCGATATTGAGTTCAACTTATCACGATAAAAAAACTACTAATTCAGATAAGGTAATAATGGTATTTGTTCTTTCATTCAACATGTGGAAAATCATAAAGTTATATGAGTTAAGTGCCTCTAGGAAAAGTATTTTGTTTTTCAATATTTGTAGAATGAATTTTTGTATTGATTATATTACGTGCTAATGTGTTACTTTAAACATAATAATAATACTGTAATGGTATTTCGTGATACTCTGAACTCTGATGAGCTATTTCTCATTCCTTGTGCTCGCAAATCATCATGTGTATATGAATTTAAAATGTTTACAGTCTGAAAACATATCTACGATGATTTGTAGATTTGTAGATACTTTATTTTTTAAAATGATATTTTCTACGGCATTGTTCTAAAATTGCAAAATTTCTGAATCGCTTTATTTTCTATGACGATATAGGGTTGGAAAATTTCAAGAACTTTTACACACATGCAAAACAAAATAGAACACATGAATAATAAATTATAATTATTATATTTAAATTATTTTTCACTATCAAAAGCACTATTTACAGAAATTTAAGATTGTTATTTACAGATATTATGTTATTTGCTGATGATTTTGACATGCAATAAAGCCCAGAATGGAAATGAAGAACAGTCCAATAAATTAAATTACCTAAAGGAACTTCAGTACATTGCCATTCTTCGTCTTTGATTTATGGCATCTTGAATGCGATGAGGTATTGATGACACTAAAGAGTGAGATAGTCTTGGATTGAACTGCATGAGTTGCCAAGATGATATTGCAGCATCCCACAGCTCATCTGCATTTCGTATGTCTCTGTAACTGTCATTTTCAGATGAGACCAAACGTTCTCAATGGGTTCAAATCTGCTTTGCTTGGCCATGGCATGAGGCAGAAAGTTTGCTGATCCAACCATTCTTTGATGAGGCTTGCGTGATGAATTGGGGATTTATCACGTTGAAAGTAAAGTAGCCTGTCAAAGAAATGGTTGTCCAGCACTTCTGGCATCATGATATGCTCAAGAATGCCATGATGGCAAGTTGCATCCAGATTATTTTGAATTCTATGTAGAATTCCAAGTCTTTTAGCAGACATGCAATCCCACACAGAAATAAAAAATTGCCCACTTTTCCTGACATTCTGAAAATATAAGGGATTGGAACATTGACCTGGAGGTCTTTAAACCCTTATACTCCCAGAATAATCAGACTGGGTGCAGCTTTCATCGCTAAACAGAACATTTCCCCCATTTATAAACTCTCCAACTAGAAAACTGTTTACAAAAGTGCAGTCTTTCCTGAATATGAAGATCAGTCAAAGCAGGCTTACGAACTGCAGGCTTGCTGTGGGAATTTTTCTCATGCAGTCTGTTTTGCACTGTTTGAGTGGAAACCTGCAGAGAAACAAATACATTTGTTAGTCTTAAATTACGTAAAAATATTTCATAAATTTCTTTGGAATTATAATTTAATTTCCTTTTTACTTCCTTGTATGGATTTTAAAGTAAATATTGTAATTGTAAAAAATTTAGGGAACACTTTATTTTAATGACGGTTTTATTTCAATGAAAATTTTTTTAGATTCACCATTCCAAAAATTTTTGTAGAAGTTGAAATTATATATATATGACCGCTATAACATCTAGTTGTGCTCCTCCCTTTCTTATTGCAGTCGGCCAAACGTGTGTATTATGTGTATGTTTGTGATAATAAATTAAAAGTACAGCGCATAGCTAATTAATTCTTTTGGGGATAGAGGCAAAAGCGAAAAAGAATGGAATACAGGAATGGAATAGCAGAATGTTTTTGCAGGAATACAGATAATGGTGCAGCAATGGATTCTTGTTTCAGTGCACATTTGTGGAAGAGTTGGCAAAAGATCCTATTATTCAAATCCTTTTTATTTTAGCAGATAAATCATTTTGATCAAAATGTTATTGGAGTATAGTACTACATTAAAACAGTAAACATATTGAGTACCTATCACACTCCAGAAAAGTATATCTGCATGACGTTATAACTTTTGAACAACTTTAATACTCGTGAAGAAAGAAATAAAATTATAAGAAGTTTGTCTCCGATACAGCAAAAATTGATATTAAATTTAAAAATTTGCAATTTTTTATGCCATTTTCAAACTTCTTTTGAGGGATTGGTTAACTAAGTTAGAATAATTCGAGGAAATAAGTTTAAATGAAATGCAGTAAAAAGGTCCATAATTCAGTAGGCCATACAAGAAAATGGATACCTATCTGAGGTTGAAACTTTCCTTTTGTCACTGCAGCTTTGGCTCTGATATCTAAATTCAAATATGAAAAAGAAGTTCTTTTTAATTTTTAGATAAGATAACAATTATAAATGAATGGTATTCTAAACATTTTAACCGAATATAGCATTCAAGATTTGAAGTAAGCTTGTAAAAACTCTTTGTGAAGTTATAAATTGTAATATAAAAAAGTTTTCTTTTTACCTTGAATTTTAAACTTTTTTAAGATACTTTTTTAATTGATATGAATAATCATTTTACATTTAAGGTTTAACTGTGTACATAAAGTAAAAAAAAAGGGGGCAAACTATGCTTTTTTAAATAAGTTTGTGAATTAAGGAAATAGTATATTTTATTTCACAAATGAAACCATAATTTTTTTAGTTTTAAAACTTCTTATATTTTTAAGTGTAACAAGACAGTTTTGCTGCTCTCCTATAAAAATTCGAATAGAATATTATCATACGTATTTTAAAACTTAAGATAATGTGATGAGATTTTGGAAAAGAAGGCAGAAAAAATTTGAAAATCTTAATTCTTTCTATCTTAAAATTTTAATTCCTATAAAATGTTTTGTTATTCCACTAACCCATATTAAACTTTGAGTCCTTTTAGACGATCTTTAAAATTTGAATCCTTTCAGTGATTATTGTTATTAGTATTATTTATGTTTTCTTCTGTTTGTTAATTTGCTAGTGCTTGCTTGAGTTATAGTAATTGCTATGCCTGCAATGGATGAAGAAAAGCATAAATATTAAACTTTTATTTTCTGATTACTAGGCAGACAAACTTTCATGCGTGTGTTAAAACGTATATATTAGGCAAAGTAAGCAACTATTATGTTTATTCAAGTAAATCAGCACAAAAAAAAGTCAAATCTAGTGCTAAAGAATGTGTAATATATTACTATAAAAAATACTTACTTGGTGCATAAATGATGAATTCTGCTTTTAGAATGGCCAGTGATTTCGGCTATTTGCCTAAAAGATTTTCCAGATTGGAAATGTCTCAGAGCCATTTCAACGTCCTGTTTGCTTAAGGACCCTGTGAAAATCAACATCAAATGACCTTTCTGAGTTTTAGACAGTTCAATTTAAATAAAGTTAAAGTAGCAGACGATAACATGGCGAAGATGAAAATTTACTCTTTACAAATATTTTTTAAAATATCTGATGTGTGCACCACATGACTTCCTTGTACGGAACACTAAATTATATGCATTTTTTCTTGAGACTGTCATTAGGTTCACTTAACAGCATTACATCTCATTCATTTTATAACTCAAAATGCACACAAAATTATATCATCTGAAGAATTATCTAATCCTTGCCACATGCTCTATTCAAATACTATAATAAATCTAAAACAATGTATAAAAGAATTAAAAAAAAAGTTTTTCACAAACAATTCAGTATTTCTCATTCAATGAATTCAGTTCTCATTTTGCAACAAGACATTTACAAAATTTCAATCTTCTGAGGCTATTTGTTTTTGAGGGATGTAAGATACGTACGTACATATGTACTGATGCCACAAAAAAATCTCTTCAGAACTAATTTTAAATCAGTTTTATAATTTTTTGGGGGAAAAAGAGTTCTTTATTCTGTTCTTGCAAAATGATAGATAAATTTGTATTGCAAATTCTTGCAATACAAATGTCGTGCAAAAACATCATTAAATTCCATTCGATAGCAATCAAAATGGATATTTTCATTGAAATATGATGCTCAAAATTTTTCGCAATTACAGTAGTTCCTTTTTACTTCATACAAGGAAGTAAAAAGGAAGAAAAGAAGAAATTAAAAAAAAAAAGAAGAAGAAAGAAAAGAAAATCTGAAAGGTTTCAGATTTTAAATTACGTCCAAAGGGGCGTTTTGTCTGTTACCTTTATTTATTCAATATTGTTGCGTTTTATACGGGTTCGTTGATTTGAGAGTATCCGATGAAAACACGATGCAGAACAATAAAAAGCACAATTTATTTACAGGAATCATTATTTACAGCACAGTTCCAAAATCACCTTTAAAAGCGTCGAAAATCTACAATAAATACGCTGAAACAATCAGTAACACAGCTTCAGGCTGTAACTGTACAGGTAGCTTCACGGCAACACTAAACTTATAATAAAACACCGTGGACCAATCACCAATCCACTGTCAAGCTATACTGCAAAGATAGCTTCACGGCAAAGCACTACTCGATTGCTTTCCGTTCACAGAACTCTGGCGTAGCTTAGCACTCACAGTAAGCACAACGCTCACACTACTTCACAATCTCTTCGCAGCTAACTCGCAACTCTGCAACTACTAACTCGCAACTCAACTAACTCACTCTCAGAAACGCAAGGGTTTATATAGTTTTACTTTAAGTTCGACACGTTTCGAGAAATATCTCGACAGGAAGTTATTCTAGAAGCTTCCCGATTGGACCATGGGATATCGCCAATTTGGTCGCCAAATGGGCGATAAAGTCGCCAATCTGGCAACCCTGCCATACACTATTTTATGGCAACCCTAGTGCTATGCCCGAAAGCTTACATACAGGCGCAACCGCCGAATTTTTCGTAACAATATCATATTCTTCGCTCTTAAACCTTAAAATTCAGATCAAGAGCAATATCGCAAAATAATTTTAAATTGAGCATATCTGTAGAATTTCCAATACGCAGTCCTATGCCCTGGAGATAAAAATGTTTTTTCTGTACAATGTTACCATTGCTCATTTTGAAATCCTTGAGTTTGGTAATAAAAAATTCATTTAAATTTTACAAAATGTAAAATTGATAATAAAACTAATTTCAAATTTGGGCTTCCAGATGCCCATATTCTCAGTAGGATTAGATCATTCAAAATTTGATGGCTGTAGGTACCATTGTTTTGATAAAAAACCATACATACATTTATGCAGATTCTTCATTATTTAAGTTCTTCAAATATAATACAGGGTGATAATATTTGGTGGCAGCAATTTGAAAAGTGAAATGGACATTCAGAGTGATGCGACACAAATTCGCAAAATGAAAACAATAGTCCCTCAGGGACAAAGCCCCCTTTGGACTAAAAAGTTAAAAATTTGAAAGTACTGTCTGTGATTTAAAATAAAAGTAACTTTTCATATAGTAGTAATAAATATTTATTGCCCATCGTTGAGGGAAAAAATTCCATATAATTAATTCTCCGTAAAAATTTATTTGAAATTTATGGTTAAAAATAGCTGTGGCAGTTCACTGTAACAAAGTTTATAAACCACATTTGGCATTATTATTGCTCCTCCCCCCCCCCAAAAAAAAAGAGATGCCAAATTTCAAAATGCATCAATATGTAAATTCATATATATCTTAGAAAATTTTGAATAAAAAACTCTTAATTTTTTTCAGGTGTGCCGCTTTTTATATTATGATTAGCAAATTAGAACTGCTATATCTTTCTTAGGAATTTTAATTTTTTAAATTTATACTCAGTCTCCTAACCTTGCATCATATATCTTAGTGAATGTTGTCAAATCCAGATAACTTTGTGTATCAAGTATTCAGTGCTGTCATCTGTTTCCGAGCATGATGGAAAGATTTTTTTCGATTATGATAAAAAATCATTTTCTTGAAGTGGTAATATTTTAGAAATTGTGGATTTAATTGTGTCCTACATAACTGTTAAAGCAAAATTCTGAACAACTGGGATTGACCAAAGAAAGAATTATTTATGTGGTATCTATTTAGTAGAGAAGTATGTATCAAAACACAAAAAAAAAAGTCGGATTATAAAACTTGAAATCCACCTAATTGATTTCATACTTGCTAAACTTTTGGCCCGATTTATGTCAGTCATTTTTATTTAAGTTGATAGCTTCCTTAAAAGTGCATAGTAGCTCTATGAGGCTTTGGTAGTTTTCCATTTCACCGGCTCGGGCGATTAAGTCGCCAAAAATGCTCCAACTCACGCCAAATGGAATATAGCAACGTTTAATCGCCACATTTTCAAAACAAGTCACGGCCATTTTCTTAGTTACATCTTTTTTCTAATGTGTCAAAAATAGATTTAAAAAAAAACCAATGAAAATTTGGAATTTGCACAGAACAGAGGAAGCGAACGGCATTTTGCCTAAAATAAATTATGAAATGAAATTGTATTTCAGTGACAAAATTCAATGATGCTGCAACCTATCAACTTGTCGCAGTGGTATCTGGGAAGACACATGGTTTGAGTCATCGAAATTGAATTTCTTGAAGTGGGTGAGGTCTATTTATTAGAGCAAAACATTAACTTCAGTTAAATGGTGTGAAAAGCAGTTGAAAATTAGTCACAGAGCAGTTGTGGACTGGAATAACTATGTGTGTGATGTTTATGTGGATTCTTTGCTTAACCCTTTAAATATACCGGATGTTTGTCAATTTTTTAACTTCCTAAAAAATGTTAATTTTACTACACCAAAAACTGTGATCATAAGTTTCCAGTGTTTTCTTGTGATTCTAAAAGGGAGCACTAACCAGCAAATGCTTAATATTTTGCTGTTATGAAATTAATATACCTCGTTCTAAGGTATCACTTTTGAAAATTCATAAATTCTATTGGAGGGGTAGAAAAAATTCAAAATCAGCAGATGTATGACATATACATGTTGTATCTTATATATTTACTGCATTTCAATCAAAACTGATAATTAAAAGATTATTTATAAAATTTTAAGACCGGTATATAAAATATACCAGCGCGCACACTGAGGATACCATGCCAATGGATGGCAGCACCAGGCTTCTGCTTCTCTACTCTGTGAAATGAGAGAATTTCTTAGTACTATATTGTTTGTGATGTAATAATTTGCCTATGATTAATTTAAAAGTTGTTTATGATTCAATATTATGCTCATGGTGGGTATGGAGTTTACTGACTCTGTGCTAAGAATCTATAAAAGTATTTTAGTTTCTTTTTATTCTTTGCTTACTCCAGTCGAGTTTCTCATTCATCTCCGTTTAGCTAAAATTTTAATTTCGCCACTTCACTCTTTCATCCTTTATCTACTGGGCCCACCAGTGGCCGAGTTGTAAAGTTGCTGAACACTGGTAGTTCAGTCTGAGGTTTCAATTCCACGAAGAGGCTGACAGCATGGTCGTTTTTCCCATGTATAACGTTTATACAAGCCAGTTTCCCATAGAAAATCCTCCTCAGAGGCATCCCTCCCCTTAGGTAGATAGCCCTTGAGGCTTTGACATAATCACATAAACCATATTACTATCTACTATTATCTACTGTGTATTGTGCATATAATTTTATTAAAATTTACCTGTAAATTTGAGCAAAAGTTGGCCTTTAAGACACTGAAATGTTAGTTTTGAAATTGTGCTGTAAAAGCTATTTAAAATGTATCCTTTTTTAATTATTAACACACTGAATTATTTTTATATGTATTAATCCATTTTGAAGTATCTCTTGGTTAAATTAATATTTTCTTTTATTTTTGTAGGTAATAGTTTTATCAGTAGGGGCTAATAATGTATCTCATTCAGCGGGTCAAATAGTAGCTGGCATCCAGTCTTGTGCACAGGCAATTCTTGATAAAAAACCAAATGCTGTTCTTATTATTCTAGTGAGTTATTGCTTTATTTTTCTTTATGTATTTTGCCTGTTACTATTTATTTGCTTTGCATATATATAGCATGTTTCAAAAGAATATACGTATTTCAAAAAGAATATAAATAGAACAAAGCTATATATAAATCTAATCTATAGCCTAAGTTGCACTTTCGAGACATGGAAAACGTAATTTGAATTTTGTCAATCGACCCAGTAGAATGGGAGATATAGAACTGCCCCTCTTTCTTTCTTTTTTTTTTTTTTTTTTTTTTTCTATTTTTTGCACAGTATACATAAGCGCTGTCTTTAATGAAACCCCATAGGAAGAAGTCACAGAGTGTCAAATCCGGTGACCGATAGAGGCCAGCTGAGACATGCTAAGTCACCAGTTCCTTGACGACCAATCCAACGGTTCGGTAGAGTTTCGTTCAGATAATCACGCACTTGACAACACTAGTGAACGGGTGCCCCATCTTGTTGAAAAATGAAGTTGTCTTCTTGCAGCCTCGGAAACAACCAGTTTTATAGCATAGCAAGATACTGCTGACCGTTAACCATGTTTCCATCAAAGGAGAACGTGCCATAAACAGATGATTGGGATATCGCAGAAAACACATTGGTTTTGGGCGAATCTCGTGCATGTTCAGTGGCTGCATATGTGTTCTGTAGGCCCCAAATTTGAACATTGTGTTTGTTTACATGACCACTAACTAACATGAAAAGTCACTTCATCACTGAAGACGATGCATTGCGCGTGTTATCATTGTCAATAGCATCAATATTCTCATTACAAAATATCACACGTTTGCATTTGTCATCAGGATGCAGAGCCTGTAACAAATGTAACTTGCGTGGCTTCATAACCAGCCGACATCTCAAAACATGCCAAATTATTGTTGTAGGCAGTTGTAACTCCCAACTGGCACGATGAGTTGATTTTGAAGGACTGCATTGGAAAGCAATTTGAATCCGTGCAACATTTTTGTCTGGAACACGAGGGTGGCCTTTACATTACATTCCTTTGCATTCTTTCCTTTACGTTCACAGTCTTTACTTGCAAACTGTCAATACCATCTGTGAATGTTCTACGAATTCAGAGGATCACTTTGGTGTATCAGCTTGAAACGTCTTTGCACCGTAATCACGGAATTGCTCATTGCAAACTCGAGAACACAATATGATTTCTGCTGTGGAGTAGCCATATTAAACATGTGACAGTTACCACACAAAACAGAAGACAACTGACATGTAGTGGCTATTAATAAAACCAGACTATGTATTTGTCTCGACAATAGCCGAGGCACAGTGATCGATTTTTTGGACAAAATAACACTTTGTAATACATATATTCTTTTTGAAATACAGTGTATTATATATGAATTAGTAAAATCTTTGTTTCGTTTTTTGGCATAATTGTGATACAGATTTTTTACAAGCAAAATTTATCCTCCTTTTAAAATGCTTACTTTTTGCCAACAAATGAATGTGTTCATGAATTCTAAAGAAATAAACAAATTTTGATCATTTCTTATGTATTCTATTTCATGTATATGGTGACTCTTAAAACTGATAATAATTCACAAAAATTTACGAACTTTTGCATTTTTTTCTAAAAATAATTTACAGCAGCAAATATTTTGTTTGATAGCAGCAAAATGTTTTAAAATTGCCTGCAGAAGGCAGTTGAACTGCGAAATGCTGCTACTAGATGATCTTTAAAAAAGATAAAAACAAATTACTATTAGCTATCTCCCCCTAAAAAAATGAGAGAGAAAAGAGGAATTAAAAGCACCAAATGTAATTAATACACACAGGTGCACATTTTAAATTAATATAACATGCAATGCACAAACACTGGATTTGGGCCATGTGTATATACTCATATATGCACACTTATCAACAATTGATTGCAGTTAGCCTGTTTGACTGGTTTGCTAGTACACATTTATAATTTATATTTTAATGTGTGTACAATTGTGGCTTTTCACTAACTCACAGAGGTCATAATGACTGCAATCTAATAAAAATGAATTATATGAAATATGAAAATAAAATCTTCAAAAGCAGTATAATTTTTTGTAAAAAAAAATTGACATATCTCTTGTAAAAACAGAGCTTTTATTCTTATCATTTCTGGTGGAACACGGTTTCCTATTCTGTGTGCTACCATGCATATTCTTTGTTTCAGTCAGGATTTGCTGATTCAGCTATAGCCAAAAAAATTGCATGTGGAAAGGATTGAAGCATCTGCTCTTGTTAAATGCACTGCAGATTCTTTGGGAAAGAAGTTTGCTCAGGTGTTATAAAATGCATCATTTGCCTTTGTTGCTAATGGTAGTTCAGGTTACAATATTAGTTCAATAACTGAAAAGATTTTTAGCATTCTGTGGAAGAAGTAAACTTGTATTAGACACATTTTATCTACTGACACGCTCCATGCACTCCATTTATGTACTGAAACTGAAATCATTTTTCACCTCACTGGTTTATTAGCAGAATAAATTGTGCCATGGAAGGCTGGCTGCAACAAGATGGGCTGCGAAGTTGATCTTATCAGGTGAAGATCAGTAACATAAGAAAAGTTCCCTTTTTAAGGGGAAAAAAAAGCCTAGAAAGACTATTAGTCTCAAAACGGCATTTTACATAGAATCTCTAAAAATCCATTGCTATCAAATATTGTCGCTCGATATTATATTTAAAGAAATAAAATAATGAAGAAACTGTGTGAATGTATGTTTCTCACATTGTTAAAAAACGATAGCTAGAGCCATCAATTTTGAGTAATGTAGTCCTTCACCTGAATATGGGAACCTGGGAGCCTGCATTTTGAATTTCGAGTTTGTTTTGTGATCTATTTCATATTTTATAAAACTTAATGGATTTTTTTATTAACAAACTCAATGATATTTTTAATGAGTACTTTTGTTTTTGAGACAAGTTAATGAATTATCTACTTTTTGTGTAGTGTAATATCCAATTTATGCTGTTGAATCTTTTCTCACAAGCACCTGAGTATTGCTATCATAATTCAGTTAAATATTATTGAGAGCACTTCTGAAAGATTGGCATCTCTACATATAGAAATTATGTAGCATGGAATATTTATCATACCAAAAGGAAAATAATAGTTATTGTTACAATCGTGATTAAAACTATACTACCTGAAGCTTTTTGGGAAGGGGTGAATTTTGTCACTGCAAGATGTTACAAATTTGGTTCGGCTTCTTTTCTGGATGGATTCCTTCACCAGGGATTTATCAAGAGATGAAGATGCGACTATCCTATTGCTTTAAGAAACATTTTTCTTCATAAAGAAAGATTGTGTTTGAATAACAACCTCATAAATCATTAATTCTCATTAAAATGTGACTTTAAGCCTAAATTGCTATGCAGCCTTTGTTCATGCTGGGACGAAAAAGATGCCTGCACTCCTATGCAAGTCGGAGACTGTTTGCCAATATAAAGTCCTTCACATGGACATCCTAATGAAGGATGTTGCAAGCTAAACTTCATAAGGGTGTTGTGTGTGTTAGGATCTCAGCAAACAATGAATAATCTGTGTGCAAAAAGATGCTGGCACATTTTTTTTTTCTAATTGACGGTGTTGGTCAGATAACCCTATTTGCTTATGAAAGTGACCATTCATATATATGCGTCTTCTAAAATATAGCTCTCTTAAAAGTTGTTTTTCTAATATAGTTGATTTGCTTTTGAAATGTATATTTGTATTTACATAGTAGATATGTAATAAAAGCATTAAACTATGCTTTTTAGAAATTATAAATTGAAATTTTGTTTTTGTTCAGAAACTTCTCCCATGTGGTCAGCATCCAAATCCTGTGCGAACTAAAATACAGGAAGTTAACAAGAAATTAAAGAGTGCATGCCAGGAGTTTCCTAATACTCAAGTTATAGATATTGATCCTGGTTTTATCCTTCCTGATGGATCTATATCTCACCATGACATGTATGATTATTTACATCTTACACGATCTGCATATAGTAAATCATTTGAAATTTTGTATGATCTTCTTCAACAAATATTGACTGATAATGCTGAAGATTTACAGGAGACAGAATAATAACATGAAGTGATCCTAATCTGTGACTTTTTGTACTTCATTTGCTTATGTGATATTGTTCCTACATCATTTGCTAATTATTTATAGCATGATGTTGTTTGGATGTTTGAAAACTATTTGATTTAAGTTTTTGTAGGGATCAATCTTAAATTTTGCCCCAGTGCTCGTGATCTCGTATTGTGATTTGTCAGTTAATATGGTGTTGTGATTTTTTCATATTATTTACTTTACGTATGTTTCTTTCATGCTTTGAGCATATTTTGTATATAAGTTCTGTCATTTTAAAATTATTTTATGTGTTTTCATTTCTGCAAAATAAGCATAGTTTTGTTTTGTATTAGTTTGAAGTGCACACAACATTTCTAAGCTATTGTTTCTGGATATGTAATCATAAAATTTAGATACTGATAATTTTTTTTAATTTGAATGTGAAAGATAAGCTAAAACTATGATTTAGCATTAATATATAGAACTGACACAGAGATGAAAAATTTAATTTATTGAAATCTTATACGAATTATCAAAAATATTTTTGTTCTTATTTTTGCTTGATTTTACTTTCATTGAATTTAAATTCTAGATTTATTTAATTTTTGTTTTTACTTTTTAAATAAAGATCTGTTTGGCTCTCACTCTGTCAAATCAGAATACTTCAGATGAGTAAATTATTGTGCTACTGTGTGAGGATAATTGTTTCTTGAATTGAAAGAAGATATATAGATTTGCAGTAAAATATTCTTATAACTATCCTTTATATAAAACAGTTAACTGATAACTTACTACTTTGGGTGTTAGCAATCAGTATTTGAGTAACATTAATATATTTTTATCAATATTAACTTGACTCTTTGGAAATATATTCATATGCAAAAAATGAAATTTAATAAATTTTTGTTGCGTTTTCCATCACACAGTTTAGATCATTTGCTAAAAATTTAAGTACACGGAAATTTTTAAATATGTAATTTAAATTAATGTATAATTACTTTTTATTATTCTGTGAAACTGTGTTAGATACATTTTATGTAATAATTCATGTAGTGCGATAATCAGATCTCAGTGTATTTAAAAAAAAAAAAAAAAGAATGAAAAAGCTGATCTTTGGAAAGCATTTTTATTATTACTTTAAGAAACATTGCTAGTAAATATTTCTATTATAAGATTGTGTAAAGTTGTGTAAAAATGCTATTTTTTATCAGGTAATTATTAGAAGTTTCTTTCTATGGAAAGAATATACATGATTAGTAAAAAAAATGTATAAATGTTTGACATACAAATTTTGAAAAAATACATACTAGTGTAACCAAAAAACAGTGTATTCTTGCTACTGAAGAAAAGTTATTAGAATCATTGAGTGCATAAAGTTAAATTAAACTGTTGTACTTCTTATGAGTTGCAGAAAGATAACTAAAAGGATAGTTTTAATAATGGAACTATTTCCTTTATTTTTCATTATCAGCACCATCATTAATTTGCTATGTGAAGTACATCTGTTGCTGAAAAAGTTTTGCTTGATATTATTAGAATAATATTGCTAAAATATTTTTTATAAAATTTGTTTACTTAAATTTGAAATTAACATTTAGGGGAAATTTGATTTAATATTCATCAATGATAATTATATTGGCTACTAATATTAAAATTTTGTGAATGTATGAGTTCTTTCTAAATTTGATGTATGTCTTATTTTATTATTATTATTATTATTTTGTCCTGATATTACAACATTTTGATACATATAAAATATTATGTGTGAATTTACTATTTAAATTACTAGAAGGCTTCTGGTCAACCAACAGGTTATTAATTGTGAGAAATGTTAAACATGCTAATAATTAGCAACAAGAATCAATATAACATATATAGATTTGCAGGACTGTAGTTTTTGAGATTAAGTAAAGCCTTCTTCAGCTAATGTTAAAAATTATACAGAGATTTGGAAAACTGTGTATATTATTGTGCATATTTCAATAGTCAGTTGTACATGAAATAACAAATTGAAAATATCTTCTGTTAAAGGTATAATTTTTGGAGGATTGTTTAAAGTTAATTTAAAACTAAATATATTTAGGGATTAAGAGTTTTTGTGCTAGATTTATCCTATCTTATATAAAATGATAGATGTATGAAACTTTTTAATAACATATTTCTTTATTCATATTTGCAGTTTATTAAATGGGATTTTGTTTAGTAACTATTATATTACTGAAAATCATATCACTAACATATAAGTGACAGAAAAATAATAGCTTTGAATGATAATTTTAGAAAAAAAATTTTATTATAAAACTTTTGTGGAAGTATTTTTTATGAGAATGCTATGATGTTGATTGTAGTTTATGCATAGATATTACATGTATCTTTTGTTTTTGAATGAAACTGAAAAGACATGATATTTTTATGTAACAAAATTATATGTTAAATTAGCTCTAAGGATATCCTCAGTAATATTATATGCTCAGCTGTTCCCTTTTATATTTATATTCTTTCTATTAAAAATAAATTTAATTGTAATTTTCGGTTTTAAGAGAATTATATACAGGTCACAGTTTTGAAGGCAGAATAGTAAGAGTTTCCTTATGTATGAATTTTACAGAAATTTATGAGAATTTGCCAGAAAATTGAGAAAGAAAATATTTATCATTTTAGTGTGATGAAAATTATTTTCACATCTCCTAAAAATAATATTGAATGAATTTTAGTAATTTAGTAAAACATTATTTATAATTTTTCTTTGGATAATAAGATTTAAAAAATAAAATTTCAGTATTTATTTACTGATTATGATAAAGTAAGTCATAGAACTGAAAATGCAGGAGTAAATTCTGGTTACATTTAAATTAAAATCAACTAAAAAAATGCACTTAGATTCACGTGGAGCTTCTAATTATACAAAAAAGATTAGATTGCATGTGGGAGCAAAATCAAAGTACTCAAGAATAAGATTCTGTTGTTGCTCATATTTCAAGAAATATGATTTACTAGCTTTTAATCTTAGTAACAGGATTGTGCCTTGAAAGATTGGAGAATTCTTAAAAATGAAAAAAAGGAAAAAAATCAGTGTGTATACCGAAGAAAATACACGTAGGATGTATTTACTAAAGAGCGTAGCATCCAATGACTTAATGTAAAATGTTATTTCACGTAATTTTATTTCTGATTCAATACAATATCTGTACTGTATTTTTGTATGCTTGCTATGGCTTTTGAGCCTTGTGACATAATAAAGGTCATTCTTTTTTAATTGGTTTTTGTGTTCACAGTGAAATGGGGTTTTATGTATCTTCATGCATCAAATGTTCAATTCATACACTTACATTTTCCTAAGCAGGATATTATTTTCCAATAAAATTATTTACAAATTAAAAGAACATTGTATTGAATAGAAACCTAATATGAATTGATGTTTCCTATTGTTTGTACATGAAAAAAAAGTGATCTAACTTTGATCACCAAAATGGGCGAAAAGTTTGTTTTATTAAATGTAAAAGCAATTGTCCTTGTTCTTCTACAACAATGGATACTTGAGCTATCTACTGAGTACTTTCTTCCTTAAATACCTAATTGCTCAAAATGAAAGATACATAATGTATTCATTTTGAAAACTGGTACAAAAGCAGCTTAATTTGAGCATTGCAGAATCAATTATAAATTATTTCATATATCCAGATATTAGCATAGCAAGCACATGAAGCTGTTGAAGCCTTGTTGTTATTTTTTAACACTGTTCAGTGTGAAAAAATTGTATGATAATTCAACATCTTTTGAATCAGTCTTCACTTCCCCTCTGACCAAGTGGATAAAATAACTGACTACTGATAGTTTAATCTGGGATCTAATCCCAAAGAATAGGATGGTTACTTGAATACTTTGATGGTTTACCTTACATAATATGTTATAAGGTATTTCTTCAGCCTTCTTAGCATGCCTTCATGGTGTAATTGGTCAGCACACTTAGTGTGTATTCGAGAGGTTCGAGTCCTGGTAAGGGCATTGCTTATTTTTTATGTTTCCTGCGTCAAAAAAGTCCTAATGACTACAGTGATGACCAAACAAAGAAGGCGGTGAATGATGATTCTCCACCACTAAGATTTGGTGACTGGGTCCCCTAATCCCCAGTTGCCCTTTAAAAGAGGGAGTATTATATAAGGTATTTCTTCCGCCTTCTTAGCATGCCTTCGTGGTGTAATGGTCAGCATACTTGGAGCACATTCGAGAGGTTCGAGTTCTGCTGAGGACATTGCTCATTTTTCATGTCTCGTGCTTCAAAAAAATCCTAGTGACTCTACATTGTAAGTTACATAATGTTGCATTTTCACATTCATTCATTCATAACATGAATGTGAGACAGTATCCCTTTCACAATGTGAAGATAGCCAGCTCTCAATTTCTAAGCCCTTTGTCTAGAACTTTAATCTTCCTTTAAGACTTCAAAACATATAGTTTGATTTGCCTAATTTAATTGTTTTCCTGTCTTTTTGTTCATAAAATTTAAATCACTCTTTCTTGTTCATCTAATAATAAAATATATATCGTGATACCTCTGATGAAGAAATCAATACATTTCAGGATGATATTCATTATATGGAAGCTCTTTCCGATATTTTGCTATTTGAATAATTTTAACTCTGTCTTGAGCACAGTTCAGAATCTTGAAATTTTGTAAAGAAATATCAAGGAAAATTGAAACTACCACCAATGTTGGAACTATTAGCAAATTTTTATTCACGGCTTTTTTCAGTTCACTTTAGTCTGAATCTTCCATTAGAATTGGAAGACTTAGCTTATCCTACACATTTGAATTTAAGTTTGGGTTTCAGGAAGTTGTCTAAAGTGGTTTTGTTTTTCCTTCTTCAAAGTGTTCTTGAAGGAATGTATATTGTTATTACTGAGCAGAATTGCTTTTCTGTTTGACTGTGGTCTTATTTCCTTCATATTTCTTCAAAAAGATTTTCTTGATAGTCCTTTTGTATTTTCAACTACATGATAACTCATTCAAAAACAAGGCAGTCCATATAAAATTGGAATATGTTGTCAAATAAGGGTTACTGATTTAAACTACAGTATGCAAATTATTGGCACTGCGATCAGAATACATCATCTGTGAGGAGGATAAAATTGCATTTTTGAGGACAAAGCTGCAAATTTTGCTGAGATAAGAAATGTGGGATAGCCAATTTGTAATAATGACCTCCAGTCATCATTTGAGCAAAGAACTGTGATAGGGAGCTATTGGGAGACTAGAGGAAGGCCAAAGTCAGACAGATGGCTAAATGTGAATCATTCTATGGTTCATAGACTTTCCCAACGATTTCGAACCTCAAGTTTGGCATTGGGGAAATTCAGGCAAGGAAGACCAACGGCTATGACAATCGCCAGTAACTGACATTTGTTGTTATGGGCACGAAGGAATAAAACCACAACTCTGACTCATCCTCTCTTGCTGCAGCCCCAGAAGGTTGATGTCAACGTCACCCCTGCATAGAAGGCTTCACGAAGGAGGTCTGCATGTTAAGTGACCAGGTATTTGCGTGCCCATCACATCATAGAAAAGAACGTTTGAAGTTGGCACGCCAATATGTCCACTAGATGGCTAATCAATAGAGAGCTGTTCTCTTTACAGATGAATTCAGCCTCCAAAGTGGTAATAGTTATTTGATTTGGATAGAACCTGGAACCTGTTATCATTCATCAAACATCTGTGAAAAAGATGCATATGGAGGAAGCAGTGTTTGTGTTTGGGGTGGCATTTCTGTGGGTGAACATACAAACCTCCATGTCTTTCCACATGGAACCATGAATGCTTAGGGATATAGAGATGATTTTGTTGATACTTAGTGTGCCCTTATGCTGGGACAATAGGTGATGATTTCCTGCTACAGGACGACAATGCTAGACCACACAGAGCTTGCATCGTTGATGATTATCTTCAGCAGCAAACAATTCAGCGCAAAGAGTAGCCAGCTCTATCATCGGGCCTGAATCCTATCAAGCATGTTTGAGATGCTCTAGGAAGACTTATAGCTGCTCTCAGTCCTCATCTTCAGACCCTTGCCATGCTTGCAAATGCTTTGCAAGAGAAATGGCTCTCGCTCTGATAGACTGCCTAATTGACAGCAACACATGTCTCTGTATTGCATCTAGGGGAGATCAAACTCCATATTGAAGGTAATTTTCCTATACCAAACTGGCATATCTGAATTGTTCATTATACTAATTTCTGTAACACCATAATTGTCTGTAATTTCTTTTCATGTTATTTTATACTTTTCTATGTATTGTATACTATGAGTCAATTTCATAAAATTCTACATGTAACTTTTTGAGTAATCGTCATTTTTTGTGATTTTTCCTTAATTAATAACCAGCATACTTCTACAGAAGAAACATTTCTCTGGCTTTATATGATTCTTCTCATGTTTGCAGTTCTTCAATGGTGAGCTCTCTTATATATTTATGTACTAACTTTTGCTGCTATTTGTTCCCTGAAGTGGAAATTTTCCCAATGTTTGTTAAAGAATCAAATTCTCTGTAAAGGGGGGGGGGGAATGTTCATAGGAGGTGCTTGTAAGTAATGCTGATTTTAAAAATAATGTTAAGTCACATAGTAGGATGATTCATAACTAAGTATATAATATAGTATTCATCCCTACTTTTTTTCATAGTTTCTGTCCCGGAAAGAACTTGTACTGCGGAAATCAATTTTAAAACTATAAAGCTCCTAAAATCAAATAATCATTTTCGAAAAATGATTATCATTTGTTGTTGTGAAATTATTCGGGTGCAGAGTTACTCCTTTAATTTTAAAAATTTATAGTACAATGATTAGAACATAACAAAAAGGTACAAAAACGGGGAGGGGGTGAAAAATTTCTGGACTAAATGCTAAAGATTGTAGATTATAATGACTGAGCTGGCATTAAATCAGCAAGAATTTTACTCGCAATCTTTGATTAGAATCTAATAAACTGTGAACTGAATCGTTGTTCAGATAAAGGTGCGGGCCTATAATCCAGAGTAACATCAGGAAAGATTTTCGAACAGTTGATAGCGCCAAGTATATTTTAACGAAGTAAATCGAAGATTCGGGAATTTTGTCTGGGAGGATAGATGCTGCCATCTATATGCACAATGAATAATTTTTAACCAAGAATGGCCTACCAATAGTTTTTAGATTTATCCACACCTCTTATTTCATATTCTTTGTGTTCCATGGGATTTTTAAGATTGACAAGTTTAAAAACTGAAGTTTTAAAAGGAAGAAATTCTAGCTATTTGAATGTGGATTACTAAGGCAGAACAATTAATAAATGATGCAACTGAATCAATTTCGGTAACTTAGCACCAATATACCAAAGGCAAGAGACAATTCTTAAAATTGTTCGGAGTTGTAACATAAGCTTATCACAATAGAAATTAATTATCTATTTATGCATCTTAGTATTAATTTTCAGAAGTTCATACTTAATTTGCCATTATTAAAATGTGCTGTGAATAAACACAAATTAAAAAAAAAAAAAGCTAAGCTAGAGTTAAGCTGTGCAGTCTTTGTAGCACAATTCTGCAAAAAATTGCTGAAATGCAATTACTTAATCTTTAGCTTTTATGATGAAAAATTTAGTGTAATTAGGTCGGTTCCAAATAACATTATACTTTATTTAACATATTTTTCGGATGTCAGTACCAAGAGAAAACCACTAATCTGTAAAGTTTTTTGAAACAGAAGGAGAAAATTGCATTTGAAAGTTTGGATAGCGTATAGGTGTAAGGGAAACTTAATTGTGATTTTTATGAACAATTCTTATGCATTCATTTCATGGGAAAAATATTACCTTTTTTCACTGCTGTGTAAAAGATGAAGAAATGAACTTTATGTAGTAAAATATCTAGAATTGGTATTTTGAAGTAGTGTGGGCAATTTGTTATCAGTTATGCATACATAGGATTAGTCATTTTATTTTACCATAAAATATGCCCAATATTTTCACTAAATATAATGTATAGGTATCAGAAGAACACGTAATATTTCTTCGAAGTATATAAAAAAAAGTCATTGCTTAGAATGTGAATCGTGGAAATAGTAAATGACAATCATACCATACCGGTTAAAAATTAATAAAAGCAAATGATGTAAACTTATAGAATTTAGCCTTCAGCTGGAGCAAATTTTAGATGGAAAAATGCTCAGTGGGTTTTGAAATGCAAATAAGCTATTAATGTTGGAGTATATATAGTGCATTAGTTACAATATTAATTATTAGCTGAGTAGTAAATAAGCTGTATTATAAAATAACCTTATTTTTTAGACTAATAGCGCAAAGGGAAAACTCTTACATTAAAATTCACTTGAATAAAACTGAAAAAATTTTACCTTCCATGCGTTATTTGTTGAGAAGAATGCCATAAATTTTTAGTGAGCAGCTTAAACAGGAATTCAAACGATGAAAATTTCAGCAATATATCAATCAATGAACCATCTCCAAATTATTTCCAAATTTAAGATTTTTATTTAAAAAAAATTCCTCATTCATAAAATTCAAAACTTCCCCTTTCTAGTGTTTTGGATGGAACTGGAAAATCTACTGAAAATACTTCTTCAGGTGGAATTATGCAATGATCGATTTCCTCTGCTTTTAGATTGTCTTTGGCCCAAGCGTGGAAGAACTTTCTTAATTCACTATCTACTGAATCATTTTCAAGAGAGTCCCACACTTTTTTCCTATGTGTTCGAATGAAACGAGTGGCAACTGTCATCAGCTTTTCATCACTATGCATATATGCTAGAGCTAACAGTTGAACAACTGTGTCAACACCTATCTGAGCAGACATGTTCTGAACACATTTTTCCATCAAATTTGAGACTTGATATTTATCAGCCATTTCATATAAAAGGTAAATCTCTTCAAAGGATTCGATGGTCAGCTGCTTGGATTCTACGTAAGTAAAAAAATTCATCAGTGTTTTATAGTCGACGTCAGTAATATGAACTATTTTATCCCTTCTCTCTCTCATTGGGTTTTTCAGCATGGCAGCAAACACAGGTGAAATGGAAATTATCTCGGAACCTAGAGTCCTTTCACCCTTTTTGAAGTGCAATGGATATTTATTTCCTTCTGAAGTGCAGATCTCTAGAGTCCATTCTAGATTTTCAGAAACGATTTTAGTTGTATTTTCGGTCGATGGTAACATTTCGCAGATTTGGCTTAATGCATTCCAAGCCATGTTGGCGGAAGATATAGCAGATTTGTAAATTGTGTAGCTTATTTCGCAGAAAAGCTTAAAAGAGTTGTTTGGTAAGAGTTCATCTTCTTCATGCTTCAATGCACGGTGGCTGACAAATCTCTCCAATCCGAAAGACCATCTTTTGTCAACATTTTCATGCCCAAAAGATTGAGTCATCCTGTGCTTATTAGCAACATCAATAATAGATACCGTACATCTAACTTTTAAGGGATATTCTTTTATCCAATGCTTTTTAAGAAAAAGCGATACATATCCCTCATTTTTTGGATCATCTCCATTTGGATAGAAGCGTAATTCAAAGATTTCGAGTGTTACTCTTTTATGCCAAATATGACAACGTTCGAAGTGTCCATTACGATAGCTTCTAAATTGCTTTATTGTCACGATTTTCTTAACAGTTTCCTCTAGGAGCACATCATTTTTCGTATCCATCTCAGTAATATGTGTTCAGACTATAGCTCCCAAAACTCCGCTTGCAGTGCTTAAGTGAAAGTGAAAGTAGCAGGTATTGTGAGATAACGTGATATCAGTTAGGCGGATGTAAAATGACGAAGTAGGCCGGAAACAGTGATAAAGAAGAAATTGCTGGAAAAGTTAATTTTTTTATATTGCGTTTTATTTTTTTTTAATTTTATTTTATTAATTTTTTTTATCGAAATGAGAATTCAGTGGTAAATAATACAGTAGCTAGAAATCGTTGCATCAAAAGGCTTTTGATTAGAGTGAAATCATTGATTAATTATGTTCCTATCTGTATAAAGGAGAAATTGCTGGAAAAGTTTTTTTTTATATTGGGTTTTATTTATTTTTAGTCCAAAGGGGCAATTTTCCCAAAAGGACTATTAATTTCGTTTTGGCATTTTGCGTCGATTCATTAAAAAAGTTGTTTCACTTTTCAAATTGTTGCCACCAAATATTATCGCCCTGTATTATATCTAAAGAAACTAAATAATGAAGAATCTGCATAAATGTATGTATGTTTCTCGCAGTGTGATAAAACAACGGTACCTAGAGCCATCCAATTTTGCGTAACGTACGTTTCCATCCGAATATGCACATCTGGAAGCCCGAATTCGGAATTTGTTTTATTATCTATTTTATATTTTGTAAAACTTTAACGAATTTTCATGAACAAACTCAAATGATTTAAAATGCAATGGCAACACTCTACGGGGAAAAACAAAAATCGGCTAATCTTTGGAATATGGTAACAACTAGTTTGGCGACATTTTGGTAAGGCGATACCATTTTTAATTTTTAAGGTTAATGTTTGCCTTATAAATTTGCAGGTGACTTTTATAATGAATAATTTAGAGGGAAAAGGAAAGTAATGTAATTTCTTGCATATTTTATTACGTGCAAATGTTCCTCCTTGGAAAGAGTATATACAAGCTGAACATATAAAATGTACATACTATTTAACGATCAGGTAATTTCATATATGTCCTTTTTACCTACTTCAAAGATTCACAAAATTTTCCTGCATTTTTTTGCACATTTTTCTAATTTATGAGAAAAATTATTTACATGTTTCATAAATAAATTTGCCCTGTAAAAACAAATTTCTGTGCAGGTTTGTTCCACTACTTTCCGGAAAATTCCGATCGTGATTTTAGCTAATAAGCACTTAGAAACAATTTCGCACCTAAGCTTCGTCACGATTAAGCACTTTTATTCCATAAAAATTCTAGCCTAAGCGTAATTCGGCTAGCAGATTCTTGTAAAAAATGTTGAGTAAAAAAAAAATGCCTTTACTTTGTGAAAACAAAATAGCGTCCAAAAAAAAAAAAAAAAAACTCGCAGGTTGCTAACAAAATAGCGTCCAAAAAAAAAAAAAAAAACTCGCAGGTTGCTGTAGCAGGGTTGGTCGCCAAATTTTCGCCAAAAAATCGCCAAGTTACCATAATCCGAAGATTCACCCAAAAATCTTTTTATCTAAAGCTGGCGGAACTCTGTATCAGAAATTCTAAAGATATACTCATTTTAAAATTATTTCGGGATATTTTATGGTTTAAGTGCGAAGAACATGATATTTAACAAATTAAAGTTACACACAAAATGTTAAAAAAAAAAAAAAAAAACCGCCCCTTTGGACGTAATTTAAATCTGAAACCTTTCAGATTTTCTTTTAAAAAAAATTTTTTTTTTAATCGAAATGAAAATTCAATGGTAAATGATACAGTAGATAAACAATCGTTGTATCAAAGGCTTTCGATTAAAGTGAAATCAAGGAATTATGTCCTTTCTGAAAAGAAGGCTCAGAAACCATTATACACTCATGTCCATAAATTAAGGATAATTTGGAGTCACGCGGAAATGGAACTCTAAAATAAATATATCACCTGTAAAATCACTACGCACGTCTTCAAGATTCATATGCAAATTTCAGAAATAACCAGATGACACCGATGGTACGTCACAATGACGAGAGTGATATATAAGGAATACAGGCAAAGAAGTAAAATTGTTCGCAGGTGCTTTATAAGCATTTCAGTGCAATAACCGAATAGTTATGACACAAAGGACGCATTTGGATGATTTTTTACGTGGTAGAATTATCGGCCGTCTGGAATGTGGGCGTACCCAACTGGAAGTATCAGACGAACTTGGAATTGCCCAGAGTGTGATCTCCAGGCTTTGGCAACAATTCCAAGATGATGGTAATGTGAGTACGGGTCGCCCCAGAGTTACAACGCCGAATGAGGACCGGTATTTGGCAGTTACTGCCAAAAGAAACAGGCGGAGCACAGCCTCAGATCTGTCTCGTCAGCTCTCTTCAGCCACTGGTACGACAAATTTCAAGGCAGACCGTGTACAGACGCTTAGGGCAGATTGGTCTATATGCTCGTAGACCTGTCAGATGCGTTCCACTTACTGCAACTCACTGTCGCCTGCGGTAGAGAGCATGCATTGTGGACACCGCAACAGTGGGCATGCGTGATGATTTCCGACGAGTCCAGGTTTAGCTTGCAGTCTGATTCTCGCCGGACTTTCATATGGAGAGCTCCAGGTACCCGTTACCACCAAGAAAACATCATTGAACGACACCGTTACGGTGGTGCAGGAGTGCTCGTTTGGGGTGGAATTATTCTGGGTTCCAGAACTGACCTGCATGTTCAAATTGGAACCATGACAAGCCAAATCTATCGGGACGTCATTCTGGAACAACATGTACGTTTGTTTCGGGGCGCCATGGGCGCACAATTTGTGTTTATGGATGACAACGCCCGTTCTCACCGTGCAAACATCGTAAGCGAATGCCTTCAATCGGAGGATATCACCCGTATGGACTGGCCAGCATTCTCACCGGACTTGAATCCAGTAGAGCACGTGTGGGACATGCTTGGCCGACGAGTTGCAGCCCGTCAACCTCCTCCTACATGTGTACCGGAACTTTGGAGAGCATTGGTTTTTGAGTGGTGTAATATCCCCCAAGATCAGATCGATAATTTGATACTCAGCATGCCTAGGCGTTGTACGGACTATATTGCATGGTCTGGAAGACATACAATGCATTAACAATTATACCAACCATGTAATATTGATTTTTTGTAAATAGGTTTTTTTTTTGTAATTTGCTCCAAGGAGAAAAAATCGCTAATTTTTTTAATAATATCAAACATAATATAGCATTTTTTTTTTTTGCTCTTTACCTTTTGTTTAATAAATAAGCTTGACAAATAAGTCAAATTTGTTTTGCTTCTAACTCCTCCTTTGCCTGATTTTGCATTATCTTTAATTTATGGACATGACTGTATAAGTATTATAGTTCCATTATAAAAGGATAATTATTTTCGGTTTAAAATAGGCATTTTCACAATAAAAAGTGTTTTTCCGTTTGGTAAAAAAGAGCTAAAGTATGTTGCCTTACACTGTAAAATGACTAGATGCATCTACTTTTGTTAAAGCTGAAAAACTGACGCATTATAGTACTGAATAT
The DNA here is from genome assembly GCA_000611955.2 of Stegodyphus mimosarum. Lineage (NCBI taxonomy): Eukaryota > Metazoa > Arthropoda > Arachnida > Araneae > Eresidae > Stegodyphus > Stegodyphus mimosarum. The sequence goes on from KK121532.1 coordinate 632,213, forward strand.
AATGCTACTTAGTGTTTCAGAGTCCGTTAGACTTCAGAATTGAGCAAGTCCATCGTACTAGCAGTACTGATGGTGAAAACGAAATGTCAGTTTCAGAAGCTGATAGAAGTGAACTACTTTTTGAGAATTTTTAAAGGTAATTAACTCAATTTTAATTTAGGATACAAAGAAAAACTGTTATGGAATCTTTTTCATTATAAGATAATACGTATTAAATAATTTTCCGTGGAGAGATTTACGCGCCTGCTTGATATTTCTTATAAGAAAACAAAAATTCCTTGACTGGAGAAAAAATTATGTATATATAAAATATAAGATAAAAAATTTAAGATTCAAAAATATTTTTGAACAGATCTTAGCCGACAATGTTACTTTTTAGCCATTTTGGAAGTATTTTTCGTATTTGTTGTTAAAGCGTTCTGGGTTTCAAAGTAAATTTTATCGATGAAGTGTTTTTAAAAGTGTGTTGTTCTATTTTGTTATTCTCATTCTCCTTATTGCTTTTTTTTTTTTTTTTTTTTTTATAATTTATCAAATTTTTTTTTTTTTTTTTTGTTGAAGTAACTAGCCTAAGAGACATATTTCTTAGGCATAGGAAAGTTTTACTGCTATGTTGTTCTATAATGGAAAAGAAACATCTTATTAATTTAGGAAAATTAAAATAATTTTTAGTTTTATCCCTTTATTATTTTATGAAAATTTTTTTAAAATCTGTTTGTACATGCGCGACTTTACTTTTCTGTTATTACTTTTACTACATTTAAATTGAAATTGCATAATCGGCGACGTACTGTAAACAACATAAAAGATGCGTAAAAAAGGAAAACATAGCTTATAGAATAATGAGAATACACATTTAAATTTGTATGCTATTATTTTCATGTTATTAATGAAATACTTTTTTTAGATTTACATTAAGAGTTATGTTTTTATTATATTACATATTGAAACATTGGAACTTTATGGATTTATTATTATGAATGATAAAAAACATTTTTATATAAATTCTTAGTATAAATCTTATTCATTACATTCATAATAATAATAAGCATACATCAACAACTTCTAAACCATCGCATCGCTTTTTCTATGTGTATGTAAATATATGACTTATTAGATGTGTGTATATATATATATATATATATGTATGGATACAAAAATGAACATTGCCAAAAAGTTTATTTGAAATTACCTCTAATTCATATAACGATCATGCAATTGGCAGCAACTGTAGTCATCAGTTCTTTGCACATTATCATGGATATGGAACACACAGTAGAAAAATAATTGAAGTGCATTTTGTGCATTAGGCTGGTCATTAAAATTCACCTATTTACACACAACTTTTGCATTTGTAATTTACTTGGGAATTTAAACAAAATAACTGAAAAAGTAGCCTTTGGCGAAATATTCAACATTTTGGGGATAAAATAAATATTTTTTATTCATAAAAAAAACCAGTAAATGACGTTATATTGTGTACATAAAAGTTATTAAATAAATATATGGATACAAAAATATTGTTTACAATTATAAAATTAGAAATAATTACAAATCACTAAATGTATGATGTAAAAGTATTTACAAAAATCTAAATAACAGATCATTACAAGAATCGGAGTAAAAAAATATACAATTTAAAAGTAACAATTAATGCAATAAACACACGTCATTTTGCAAGGTACTGAGCCAACAGTATTAAAATAATTACAAAATATGTTTTGTATATACGCAGAATTAGAAAGCAAAAGTCTCTTTCGCCAATCTGAGTGATAACTGATTCTTGTTCGACTTCAAGTCTGTTTACCAGGTGAAGATGGTAACCCGGTTTCGTGGAAGGCGTTCTGAGAAATATTTCTTTCGATGTCGTGTTCCGGCTACGAATAGCGTATGGCAAGTTTGTACATATCGTACGTGCGTGAAGGTTCCCGCGCGTGAGCGCTACCCTGATCGAATCTTGGCCGATTTTCGAATTTTCTAAGCGTGTTAATGGCATATCTTAGATTTGAAGGATAAGCTAATTAACGGCATAACATCAAGACAAAGTCCATATCGAACACGTGGAGAGTCCAACGAGACCTAACTACACATGTAGCTGTTACGCGAAGAGGTGAAGATGAGTAGGTAGTGCGGAGTTATTAGATTAGTGAATTACCCCAACGAGGCAAGAGAGTCCATATGTGTGACATGATACAGGAGATATGTGCAGCATAGTACGACAAACAAAGGTGGCAAATAATAATGAACATATATACATGAAACAGGATGCACGAATTAAGGTACAATGGTTATGGTATGTGGTACATACAGATCATATGCGTGATACAATCTACAATGTGCAATACAGGTGAACATCAGAAGTTGTCACCATGGTATATTAACATTATCTTTTCTTTCATTCTTTCTTTCTTATTTATATATATATATTTCTTTTTTCCAATTTTCTTTTTTTTACATAAATATATGTTATATATATATTAAGTGAGGTTTCTGAGGATAGCCATTGGTCTCTTTCTATTTATTGGGGAGAGATAGTCGTAATTCATCACAGGGATGGTTGGATTTGCAACCTTAGGGATGTTTTTGAAAAATTTAAATGCCAAAGAGGTCATTTATTCATTCAAAAATGGTACATTGAGCTCACGGAGAATTGCCGAGTTTCTTATAAACCACGGACAATCCACCGCTTGCCTTAAAACAATATTCTGCAGAACCTGCAGTTTCTTTATTTTTGTATCACTGGCATATCCCCAGACAGGGCAGGCATAAGTAATGATGAAACGCAACATGGCTTTTTAAATGAGTAATTTATTATCTATAGAAAGAACGCGGTTCCGAGCAATTAATGGGGCGAGTGTACGTTTACGCACTCGGAACTTGGCAATAAGCTGTGTGCTGTGTGGGGTCCATGTGAGACATTGATCAAGAATAACCCCTAAATATTGGGCTTGCTTGGTCCAGGGGATTGGAGTTCCATACATATTAAGATGGACATTGTAGTCTATGTTCTTCTTTCTGGTGAACAGTATAGCATCCGATTTGTTCACATTAATCTTTATTTTCCAAGCCAATAGCCAGGACTCCAGTGTGTGGATGTGATTTTGTAGTGTTTGGATGACTGAGTCGTGAGATGCGTTTTGTAATAGAATTGCCGTGCCATCAGCATACATTGCTAGAGTGGTGTGTTGTGTATGTGGGATGTCGTTCGTGTATACATTGAAGTAAAGCGGGCCTAGAATGGATCCTTATGGGACCCCGGCCATAATATGCCTGGGTAAGGAGGTTTTGTCATTTACACGAACGACAAAGTGTCGACCCATAAGGTAAAAATATGTGATGTATGTGATTTAGTCTGGGAGACCCAGGTTTATGATTTTGTGCAGACTCTATCAAAGGCCTTGGCAACATCAAGGAATATGGCTCCAGTAATTGCTTTCTGTTGTAGCCCATGGGAGATCAATTCTGTGACCCGGTACAATTGGTGATTCGTAGAGTGCATTTTCTTAAATCCATGCTGCTCTGCTATCAGGATATTGTTGTCTTGGAGATGTTGTAGTAATCTTTGTTGGATCACATACTCAGCTATTTTGCTTGTTGAGGAGAGGAGCGATATTGGTCGATAGGAAACCGGATCATTACCTGGTTTTTTCGGTTTGAGAATGGGTGTTATGGCTGCAGTTTTCCAGGGCGTTGTAAAATGTCCAAGATAGGGCATGTCATTAATGATTCGAGTCAGCTTCAGGATCATGAGAACTCCCATATTCTTAAGCATTTTGTTATTTACCTTGTCCAGGCATGGAGATTTCTTGATCTTGAGTTTGCTGATGTACTTCCGAGGTCTATGAGACCTCTGAAGGTCTGACAGGAGGAGTGTTGTTCGTGTATGGTTTTGATAGGAACTTTGTTAGTGACTGAGTAGGTGTTCTGTTTGTGGGTGAGGTTTGTTGTTTATGTGGAACTGAGTAGCGTAGTGATCAGCGAGTGACTCAGCTTTCTCAGTATCAGTGTAGGCAATTCCTTGTTGGCCAGTTAGGGGCGGAATGTACGTGTGGCATCTCAGGAGCTTATTTGTAGCATTCCAGATATTTCCATCTTCTGGAGATAGTGAAGAAAGATAAACGGCCCAGTCGTGATCTGATTGTTTACATGTAAGGGCCCTGACTTGGCGATTGAGATGGTTGAGTAGTGCTCAATCGGGAGGGTATCTTGACTGCTGCCATTCTCTCCTTGCTGCATTTCTCTGCTTAATGAGCTTTTTAATATTGTTGTTACATTTCTCTTTCCTGTAGGCTGGTACAGCTTTACTGTTGCTATTGAGGGCATTATGCAGCTCATCAGTAAAATTGTTGACTATAGCATCTAACTCAACACCCGATTGTGCTGTGGGAATGTGTATTGATGTGTTATTTAAGGCTTTAGTGTATCCACACCAGTTGGTAATGAAGGCCTTCTTGTATGATGAGTTACTAACAGAGAGATCAAGGTCCATTAGGCCCGGATTATGATCTGATGACAACTCTGTCAGGCTGTCAACAGAGTTAAATGTAAAGCCCTTGATCAGAAAAAAGTCAAGGACTGCGGCAGATCTTCCGTCGTAACGTGTTGGGATTTGAGGAGCTGCAATTGTAATACCGGCCTTGTATTGTAAAACCGATGTATTACGTTTCCTAGGAATATGTTATTACTGCAGTTTTACGCGCGGTAATGTTGCAAGGGCCTAGAGGCACACTCGCGGGCGAATGCATCACTTTTGTACGATTCCCAGGAGCTGGTCGGCGACGATCTTTTGACCTTTATTCAGATGTGCCGAAGCATAAATAATCGTTTTGGCACAGCACAGTCCTTCGTAGGCAAAGGGTATGGACAAGATCGATTTTTTGTTCACTCTGTCCATGGAAATGTTAATCACTTTTCTGTTTCGTCCGGCACACACAGGTCGTTTGATGGTAATGACATCTACCGAGAATCCAGTATCCAGTTTGATTTTGTCTTTAGACTGCGACACTTTCATAACGGCAGCCAAAATCTTTTCGACTGTTAAGGTCGAAACAACCATCAGAAAAGTGCTGATCGGTTTATCCAAGCCTTCTGCTTGAATGAAAAACTGTATAAGATCCGATGGTCACAAATCGGCTGTTTTTCGACGAATCAGTTGCTCGAACAATTTCCGGACGGTATGCGGAATTCGTACCATCGGAACTCCGTTCAAAGGCAGCCGTTCGATATCTACACTAGCACGGGAGTTTATCTCCTCGGCCTGATATTTATGGTTTCGGTGACGAGACTTTTCTGTGAGAACAATCGCCTCATAGATCTGAAAAGTAAAAAGAAAAATAAGTGTTGAGTAATAATTAAACATTTTTGAAAAGACATTATGGTAAAAATAGTAAAATACACACCGAACGTTCATCCGAACCAGCCATGTATACAGGGCCACAAGCTAATGATGGAGAAGTCTAAAATTAAAATAAATAAATTCTTGTACCACATTTAAAAAAAATATCCTAAAGAACCTAAAAATACTGAAATATTTACCTCAAATCTGGAACCCATTTGGTAATATAAGGGCAAAACCAGGGGATTTTCCATAAAGATTTGATCGACTTCATCTAATAACTATCCAAATAAAAAAAAATAAATAAAATACATTCAAATAGAAAAATTACATTAAAAATACCCTAAAAAAGTTACGTGTAAAAATTAAAATAACTTACATCGTCATCAGAATCACGGAATGGAAAATCGGGATCTTAAGACAACACCTGGCAATTAAAAATTATAATAAATAACGTATTCAGAAAAAAATTCGTTTTAAAAAATGGTAATCTAAAAATAAGGTATAAGCAAAATATACTTACATTATGCAGTTCGTTTAGGAGACATCGTGTAGATAATAAAATGAAAATGGCGCAGATAAATCACAGAAAGTCAAAAGTAACGTTCACTCAGCAGCAACCAGAGTAGAAATGATTGCAATCTTCAAAGCGAGCGAATATATAGGGGATGTACAAAGAAAAACGCTGATTAGCTAAAAGGAAATAGATAATGTTAGCAAGAATTTGATTGGTCGTTCGCTGTCGCGGAAGCACAAAGTGTGAAGCGGTTTTCATGTCAAGGCAGGTTCACGCATGCGTAATCCTTCCTAGTGGCATCATGGTGCAAAATGTGAAATGCACAAAGAGGGCAATATTCAAGAGATAAAGCATAGCCTTGAGGTAACGCTCTTTTCTCTCATGCAAGAGATAGCAGATTCGAATCCCGCTCGCGTAATGGCAGACCGCACATTCAGTTGAACAATGTTAAACGAATTACGCACACTGCGCATGCCCAGAACAGAATTTGGCGTAATTTTAAAAGAAGATAAATATGGTATATGGTTGATGTTCTGTTATCTGGACGTAAACAGTTCAGGGTTTTAAAACTTGTTAAATTGCACGTTGCTTCATTACTTAGGTTTAAATATCAATTGTAAACTCTCCAAATTTTCGTTTAAGAAGGATTACAAAACAGGAAACATTACATGATGTTGTTTATGGATTGTACTTCTGAGGAATAAAAGCAATCGACTTTTTACCATGCGTTCCATTGATAAATACTTTAACAACTTAAGGAATATATCTAGTTTAAATTATTGAATTAAAGCCAAAGAAATTATTACAAATAACTGATATTAAATGTAATGTTTATGAACAAAATAAACCAAAATGAAATGAAACAGAAGCAAGTGCAATAAGCACCAAAAAAAGCGTCCATAGTATTGCAATCGTAAAAAGACGTTAAGGCCTACATGACGAACGGGCTTGTGTAGGGTTGTTTATTTTTATTCGCCAGTATTTTCTCCCACGCCAACGGTACACTATTGAGCATGCGCAGTAAGCGAAATTCGTTAACATTGATCAACTCAATGTGCAGTTTGCCATTACGCATCCCGCTCGTAGAGTTATTTTTAAAATTCACTGAAAATAATATTAAATTCAATAAAAAATAATTAAAGGTAATTAAAATAATGACGTAGTAAATAATTAAAATACTTATTAAAAAGAGTAAATAATTAAAATTAATGACCTACTAAATAATTTATGACGTGTCAAATAATTAAAAATAATAAATTAAAAGTGATGTCATTCCAAACACGTGGTTCAACATACCATTGCCATAAACAAAAAAATAGATCGTTGGCACAAAAAATAAAAACTTTAAAAAACAGTTCGTTGCCACAGAATAACCACGAAACTTTGATGACGTCATTCCGTCTACGTCCTCCCATCCATCTACATCACTTCCGGTTGTCACGTGATCCAAGATGGCGGAGACCCCGCTCCTTTTCTGTGACGTCGCTTCCGCCTACCTAATACCCCTGCCTACTACTATAATTTGATTTCTCAATTTGAGGTTGTTCATTGTTAAAAGCCTTAGCCAACTTCCATAATTTTGTGTTCGAGTCCTAGCATTAATATGCATATTTGTGAATCCTCTATCCTACACAAGATTGGCGTTTCACAAATGGACCCAGTCCCAAGGTAGGTCGGGATCCCTTACATAGTACTGGTATAAACAGTACGGAAGGGAGTGTTTTTTAATAGATCATAAAATATTTATTTCAAAAGATGCTACGAAGTTTTTTTTTCAAATTAAGTGACTAGATAGAGACGAAATTAGCGTACGAAAACAGAAAATGTGCAGGGGGAAAACTGTGTCTCATATTTTGCGGTTTAATATTAAAAACATCAAATTTATAACTCCATGTTCGTAAATATTACAAGTTCCTGTACGTGATAGTTATGATTATGAGCAAGGAAAACGAAATGAAATTAAATAGTGTTAGGATGGTTGCTGAAATAGTTTCCGTTTTAAAAAAAATCTAAATACTTCATTATTGGTAATTTTATCCAGATTCAACACAATTTTTTTTTCTATTCGTGAGAATCTAAATGTGGCCATGCTCAAACCGTGAGGATATTTCTTATGAAACCAATTTTGAATTTTTAATGTTCATAAGAAACGAAAGTGTAGACACACCATTTCTGTTTTCTCTCTGTAGATTTTAACTGAATCGACTGAAGATCTTGTGTAAATGTGCTTTTTCGCAGCTGATGTTTTCAATTCATGGCTACAAAACGATCAAAAATGTAAAACAAGATCATACAGAGTAAGGGAAAGGAGAAGAGAAGCTTGGAAACAAACGCAACATCATAAGGTACTGTGGCGATCACGTGGTTCAGTGAAGCCTGGTTAGTTGTTTGCTCGTGTCGCCATCTATTATCACCGGTAAGAAGTGCTGCGTCGCATGAGCGGGACTCGATCGTGGATCAATTTACTGGGAGTCGAATTCTTTACCGCTAGCCCAAAAGAGCTCCGTTGTGCTAGGTTCAAGAATTCTAACTCTTTCAAATTTTTGATCGCGGAGTTGTTCTCGAGATCGGTCCGCCGCAGTACAAGTGCTGACAGCTCATTTCCCCTGATTTTCCAGTCGATCCTAATTAACATATGTCTGGACGAACTGTATTCTATTAGTATCGTTGATATGCACTTGTTTTTACAGTTTCAGGACCCTAGGTGGTTTCAGACTAAGCGTTTCTGAATCGAGTCCAAAATACTAACTCCAAATTCTAGCTCGAAATATTCTAAACAACCTTTCTTCAACACATAAAGGTTAACTTAAGTTCTAATATATTTTTCAGCAGAGCTATGCTCTTTATATCAGCAGACAAGCATATCTAGGTTTTAAGGTAAAAATTATATAATTAATTAAATTTCGAAGTTAATTAAAATCTTAATCTGAAGATATGCATTTGAAAAAGTAAGGCTTAAGAAAAAATTTACGAATAAAATACATCGACGAAACAAATTCTATTACCTCGTTTTCAAATTTATTTAGGCATAACTAGGGCAATAATTTTATAGCGCGAGGAGAGGAGATATAGTGAAAATTCAAGGAACTTTTGCGGCCTGTGGTTTGCATTAAAAATTTCGCCTCGAGAGGATTTATAACATTTCGTGACTCATGAGTAATGCTTGCTGAAATGAAGCAAAAAACACAAAATTATTATGTGACTGACTAGACGTCCTATTACATATTTTAACTGAAATTTACTTTTATAAATCAATCAGATTCTGGAAAAATAATATTCATAATTATTTCAGGTCCTTAATGACACAGTTCACAATCAACTTTATTACATAAAACTACCAGGATGGGGTTTTATTCATTATACACTGGTTATCATAAATTAAGAAATAATCACGATTACTGAAAAAGTTATATGTAGAATTATGAAACTTACCCACAATATACGACACATAGTAAGGTATCAAATAACATAAAAAGAAATTACCAGACAATTATGGTAGTATAGAAATTAGCACATGTATAAAATGAACAAATCGAAGGTGTCAGTTTGCTATAGGAAAAATACCTTCAATATGGAATATGATCGCCTCTAGAAGCAATACAGCACATACAGCGATGTGTGATGCTTTCAATGATGCGGTCTATCAGTTCCATAGGAAGCGAGAGCCATTGCTCTTGCAAAGCAGTTGCAAATGCGGCAAGGGTCTGAGGGGGCGGATTGAGAGCAGCTAGACGTCTCTCTAAAGCATCCCAAACGTGCTAGATAGGATTCAAGTCCGGGGATTGAGCTGGTCACTCCAAGCGCATAATTGTTTCCTGTTGAAGATAATCATCTACGATGCGAGCCTTGTGTGGTTTTGCGTTGTCGTTCTGTAACAGGAAAGCATCACCTATTGCCCCGGCATATGGGTGCACATAAGCATCAAGGATGTCATCTCTATAAACCTGAGCATTCACGGTTCCCCTTGGAAAGACATGGAGGTCTATGCGTCCACCCAAAGAGATGCCACTCCAAACACAGGCACTGCCTCTTCTGTATGCATCTCTTTCGCGGATGTTTGGCGGATGATAACGGGTTCGAGGTTCTCTCCATATCAAATAACGTCTACTACTGCTTTCTAGACTAAACCTGGACTCATCCATAAAGAGAACAGCTCTCCATTGACCAGGCGTCCAGTGGACATCAGATCATTTTTGTAGACAAGGTACTTATCCAATGATATTTAAATACGATAATTTTTATGCACACGGAGAGCAAAGGGGGAACAATGAAGCATGGCAGTACAGCGGTTTTGCATGGCAGGAGAAGTTAGGAAGAAGAAGAAGTGACGTTGCTTGCGAAGTAGCATTTATATTACGTAGGTGCAGCTAAACTGCGATGGATAATTTCAGGTTTTAGTTCTCTCTACTAAGAAGGGTTATGTAACATGGAAAGATCTCGAATGGAAGAACAAATGAACTTAGGGGGAGAACACAAAATTTAGAATAGTCAATTTTAAGGTCACCAATCATTTTCTTAGCGTAGCCATCCTATTTTATTATATCTTACACACACATATATATATATATATGTAAGATATAACACATACGATGGCTACTTTAAGAATAATTGGCTGCCTCAAAATTAACTATTCTAGATTTGGTGTTCTTCCCCCGCCCCCCTTAAATTCAGCTGCTCTCCCAAATTCGAGATTTTTCCGTGTTACATAACGCTGCTTGAAAAAGGTAACTAAAACTAAATTTAACCAATCACAGCTTAGAGTACTTTCTGCATCTACTAGGTATAAATGCCGCTCAGAAGTAATTACTTCATTCAACCTTTCCCTAACTTCTGCTCTGTTTTGCTAAAATGTTACGTCATACCTTAAAAACCAGTGTATATGAAATTCTTGTAATTGCTTATGATAAAAAGGTATATTGTCTATCAAGAATGATTCTAATGTGAATAGAAAGAAATATGGTAATTAGCTGAACTTGATTTGTCTCAAGATCGTCCCGTCTTTCCGCTCGACTATCGAAAGCTGCTAAACATCCATCTATCTAACTGAGCATCGAAAATGCTACATATATATATGTAAAGTTTGAGTTTATTAGGAATAGAAATCCTGATTATCCTATCTATCTATCTATCTATCTATCTATATCTATCTATCTATCTATCTATATATATATATATATATATAGATAGATAGATATATAGATAGATAGAGAGAGAGAGAGAGAGATACGTTTGGTACTGCCGATTGCAATAAAGAAAGGAAGGTCACAACTAGATACTATAGCAGTCGCATAAACAAAATTTCAGTGTTCTACGCCTAATTGTTTTTGCTATGCGAAACACGTACATACATACATACATATATACATACGTAAGCACTGATGTCCCAGAGAAAAGTCCCTTCTGAATCCATTTTAAATCCATTTTTATAATCTATTTAGGAGGGGGGGTAGAGCTCCTTATTCTGTCCATACGTGGAGACGTTATGCCAAAAATCGTCCAGACGGATTCGGGAACTGTCAAAATGGATATTTCTGTTGAAATATTAAACCAGAAATTTCTCGCGATTACAATGCTTTCCTTTACTTCGTACAAAGAAGTAAAAATGACATTTTTAATATATATATATATATATATGATATTTAATACCATGTTAATTTATATGAGCAGTTTAATTCGTAATGTATAGTTATTTGAATTCGTAAGTGAATATATACAGTACGGCAATCATATAGGGTCGGGAGTCTTTTTGACTAATCTTTTCACGAATAAATAAAAACTATGGAAACAATAAAGCTGCGTTCACACTGGTCCGTTGGGGCGAATTACTAAATACCAATGACTGTACTAACTTTATGAAATACTACGCAAAACATTACGAATTCTCTTTCACACATCTTACTTTTATTCAAAGGATTCACCAAATTGTGGCCGACAAATGTGAATTTTACACTTTGCATTTCCACATTTTCCCTCAGATTAAACACTTATCCTGCTTTTAAAATATATTCATGTTGCATTTCTGATTCCTTTTTCCTAAAAATAAATACAGACTTACATGACTTCTTTACTGTACAGACAGTGTACTGTTACTGACAGTTTCTTTACTGTAAGATCTACTGACTTTGAAGAAATCCCATAAGGAGTAATAAATATTTCATGCTATAAAGTTCACTCGAACAAATACGATTCATTTCTACCCAGTTTAGTTCAGTTACTTACCAACAGTACATCACTTCTTATTATTTTACTATACAGACGGTTACACGTATATATTCAGAATACTTCCTTTTATTCAGAAGAAGGATCCTCTTATATTACTAACACAGATTAACGCTTTGAAACTCTATACAAAAATATCTTGGATTTTATTGAGCACATCCTACCTAAAACCACTAAACATTTTCTAAACATTGATTTTTTTATTGTGAAAACATCACTTAGATTCTTGACATGATGTCACCCATCTACCGCAGAACCTCATAAACGCTACTACTGTATTTGAACTTATCGCAGCCTTAATTTCTTAACAGGATACACGAGATAGTATTATTTTTAACTGTAATTACACGTAGAATTTCACGTAGAAATTCAGCCATGGAAATGAAGCTTCGTTGCCTTTTTTCCCCAACTTGGAATATAAAAATTTCTTAACTTGGAATATGTTTTTCAACCAGTAAATACGGTCATTGACAATAATTTATTTAGCACTGAACTGTTACAGCCTTTTGAGAAAGAAATTTAATTTATCATACCTGGCATATAAACTCCTACGTAGTTATGCTACATTACACGAAATATTGAGTAAAGTTCCAAATACTGATTCAGCATAGTAATTAAAAGATTTAACACAGTCATTTTAAGACAGAAATTTCAAATTGACATTCATTTTTTAACACTGAGCTCTTGCAGCTCTTTGAGAACATTTAACTTCTCACGGATAGCAAATAAAATTATGCATAAGCATCATACATAACATGTAATATTGATATGAATTCCAAATAATAATCCAACTTAACTTAAAAGTTTTAGCACATTCTAAGTTAGGTGAGTATTTCAAAATTGACATTGTTTAATAGTGAACTCTTACAGCTTTTTTGACATTTAACTACTCATAGATAGCAAATAAAATCGCACGCAAATATCGTATATTGATAGAAACTCCATATAATTATTTAAAACAATCAGCAACTTTAAAAACTTTAACGCATTTTAGTATGATTTAACATAAGAAAGACTACACTTCTAAAAAATGCATTATGTTAATTGAACATTGGAGCCACGCAATTCTGCTCACATATAACATTTTTATTTACCATGAGCATCACACATATTAATTAAATAAAATACATTTCACAAAGTACGAAACACATTTCTCTTTTAACCAGCTGTATTCTTAAGAAAAAAAGAGGATAAAGAAAAGATACCGTGTTGTTAGGGTTCCTCATTTACGACGCGCATTGATCAAAATATATGTACACTTAAAAAAATTAAAATACAAGTATTCAAACAGGAATACTTCGCAAATTGGATAAGAGATGGAAACACAATGAATTTAAGTGATAAATACAGGCAACCATGTAAACGACCAAGAACCTTTGCTAGTTTCATGAACAGGGCATGGAAAATAATGAAGTATTTTTAATTTTATTCTACCTGTAGTACATTTACTTATACTAAAGTCTTCCGTTTTGAAGGCTGTGTTCTACATTTAGGCCCAAGTTAATAAATCTCAGTGATTTTGTGCTTTGAAGCTTCAGATTCAGAAATATTACAACTTCAGAAATAATACAACTCAAAAGCAAAAAGATTAGTACGACGAGAGAATATACAGTAAGCAAGCGAACGTGATAAATGACTTATTTTCGCGTTATGAATTCATAGATCGGTAGAAAAAGTTTTATTGCACTGTATATGTGCTATGCTTTTTTAAAATTTATTATGATCATTGTTTCCCATTTACATAGACTTTAAGAAAACATTTCGTGTTAATTCACCGTTTTCTCCTGAGATTTATCTACTTATCTACTTAATTTTTGCATTTTGTTTATAATTATAATACCGAAAGAATATAAGAGAACACTTTTTTCTTGAAAATGTCCATATTTGTTCCCAAACGTTATTTCTTTAGTATCTTTGAAGTAACCTATTAAACACAGAGTTATCTTGTATTGCTCAGATAGACGTTGGTTTTGCCAATGTCTGAGAGAAGTCATAAAGCTAGCGAATTTAAGTAACATTTTATCAGCAGAACTTCTTGCTGCGTTTTTGATGAAAATTGACCGAATTTAGTAGTTCATTACTAACCTAGGAGCTTTTAATTATTTATATCCGAAACAAACGCACTCCGAAATTATCATCAAGCTATTCCATACAGATACATTTGTCTACTTTTCATCCCATTACTTTTCCAATGAAATTTGATTCGTTGCCAGATAGTTGAATGTTTTTTATTTTTTTTCGCATCCGAATGCATTTCGTGTCTCACATATGCTCATTACGTATAATTTAACAAAATTACAAACAAGTTACAATTTAATATATCCTGAAATACTACTGTACATTTCATTTCGGAAAGTTTACATAAGTATCTTCATTTTGAATCCTTTAAAGTTTCTTTTCCTGAATCCCAAGTAGATTTTGAACATAAAATTTTCAGTTTTAAGACGAAGGTTATTTGCGAATGACTGGGATGTTATCGTGTTTTCATAAACCGTTTTTGAGATGTACCTTATCTATACCCATTTGAACACTTTTGAATATTACCATTTTTTACATTACTGCCACTGCAAATCATTTAATTTTCAAATACTTTCCTGTTTATCTTTTACAACGCTTTGTAAAGACTTAAGAACAGATTTTTACTAAATACTTATATTGTTTCATTTAATAATTTTGTTACACTTTAGAAGATTTAACTTCAACAACACTACCACGCTAGACCAGAAATTAAAAGAAATGGAAGTTTCATCTTAGTATACTATAGGGATAGATTAATTTTTTCTGACACTGATATATTCGCATGTAGATAACGGAGACTTTTAATCCACCTCATACAGACATTGAATATTTTGTCTAAGTCACCACGATCACTGACTTGCATTGTCATAGATTTTCTTGTGACGTCTACTTCTTTCTTAAAAAGAAGTTTGTACACTATTTTCTTTACAAACATGTCTAAAAAATATGTCATCTTCATAAGAAACATAAACCCTTTGATTTAAATTTCTGCGAAAATAAGAACCCTTATTCTGTAAACATGTTTTTCTCTGACTCAAAGTTTCTTCTTTATCATATTCGAAATGAACAATTAACCGTACATACCTAATAGATTGTAATAATGAACCAGGGTTATCTTATTGTATTGCATATCAAGTGAATATGTGTTCAATGTTCACTGCAGAAAAAATGATGTAACACCAGGGTGCCTGGGTAAAAAAACCCTACCCCATGTAGAACAGTTAAGTATTTGCGAATAATGTCAAGTGTATAACTCGAGAACCAGATCATAATATATGCCATTTCTTACTAGGAACAAGATGGACTAATTGTGTCTAATATATCGTAGCATGTCGACAATCAGAAAAAACGAGAACAACTGCAAAGACACTTACTAATAAGCATATAAACAGATACAAGAAGTAAATATGTGAAGAAAGTCATGTTTCCACCCTAAATGCTCATTTTTCAGGTCGAAATTTACTAACGCACAGATGTACTTATTACATTTTTAATAAAATCTTAAAGGCTGAAGTGAGTGTTTCATTACCAAATTTGTACTTTCCGACTTCAGTCTACTGAAACGAAAACATTCATAACTTATTACGAAGAAACAATTTGTATATGTCATACTTTTTTGATTAATTTTCAAACCACTTGATTATCTTTGGAAATTTTTTTCCTAGTCCAGTGCTAATATATTGCTAATTTTCGCTTTTTCAATGCATTTAGTATTTGACAAAAACTTAATTTTGAAACTTTTACTTAATGCCTTGTATTGCATTACTGAACCGGGGCCATGCTTTTCCTTTTTATTACATATCGTGCGAATGTTTTAAATAAGGTATATTTTTTTCCTTCTGTTAGCACAGTTTAACCAGTATTTCAATTACAGCGACTTCTTTAGTAAAAACTTAAATGTTAAACTGAACGTTTCAGTACTAATTTTGAAGATTCTGGATATATCCTACTCAAATGTTCATAACTGAGTACCAAAATAATTTATATATGTACCTTGCTGCACTCTTGGTTAATTTTTAATTCATTGTTCATCTATTATGCTTGTTTTCAAATGAAGGATTGAAATGATTCTTAACTTTTCGCTTTTCAAAGTATTTCGTAGCCACATATGTTTAGTACAGAAAATTTTCCTAACGTACCGGTATTATTACCAAAATATTTGTATATTTGTTTCTTTACAAACATGTACATGAATACCCGCGTTTAATTATTTGATGTATATTTTTCTATATCAGAAGTAAAATTTGGAACGAAAAATTTTAAATAATGTCATGTATGTATTATTTATGTATTTGTAATGTCGTTGCCTTTTTGTAAACTTTTGAGAGTACGCTCTCGGTAGTCTTTTAGACATTTCGAAACTGTTTTCTCTTTGCTATTGGTATGTTTGCTATTGGAAACTATTTTATCTTTGCTGTTGGTATATGCCAATAAATTCTCGATACTTTTTGGTTTATTTCCAGCCTATAAGTTATTTAAATACTTTAAAATATATTTGTAGATCGTTTATGTTGACACTGATAGATTTCTTGGATGTTTTTGAAAAATGCGTTTATTTTATTCATGCGAATGAAACCGATATTTTCTTAAAATTTTATTATTCAGAGTATTAATCAATTATGACAGAATGGCGGATTTGTTCTCATTATTCAACATACATATGAACTTTAGTATTCCAAATCTTTCAAGTAATCGTAATTTTTCCTATCAGTAATAAGAAGATGAATGGAATAAATGCAGCATATGTAGGACCAACGTCTATCTGAGCAATACAAGATGACTATGTGTTTAATAGGTTACTTCAAAGATATTAAAGAAATAACGTTTGGGAACAAATATGGACATTTTCAAGAAAAAAGTGTTCTCTTATATTCTTTCGGTATTATAATTATAAACAAAATGCAAAAATTAAGTAAATATGTAGATAAATCTCAGGAGAAAACGGTGAATTAACACGAAATGTTTTCTTAAAGTCTATGTAAATGGGAAACAATGATCATAATAAATTTTAAAAAAGCATAGCACATATACAGTGCAATAAAACTTTTTCTACCGATCTATGAATTCATAACGCGAAAATAAGTCATTTATCACGTTCGCTTGCTTACTGTATATTCTCTCGTCGTACTAATCTTTTTGCTTTTGAGTTGTATTATTTCTGAAGTTAAAATATTTCTGAATCTGAAGCTTCAAAGCACAAAATCACTGAGATTTATTAACTTGGGCCTAAATGTAGAACACAGCCTTCAAAACGGAAGACTTTAGTATAAGTAAATGTACTACAGGTAGAATAAAATTAAAAATACTTCATTATTTTCCATGCCCTGTTTAAGAAACTAGTTAAGGTTCTTATTCCTGACTTATGACGTTCGAAACATTTTCAGAAAAAACATTCATTTCTTATTCATGTTTTGCAAACTCAGATACTAATTTTGTTGGAAATCTGACATTTTCTTATTCCATTTTATATTTTCCTATTGCGGTTTGGCTTGGAAAAAAAGTTTTCTCTACGGATATGGCATATCTCTTCTATATGTCTGGGACTGTTCTAATAATTTACATTACCAACTAGTGTTGACAAAATCCCTAGTTATACAAGAATTGCCTTGAATTGTTTAATCTAAAACGAAAAATGCACCCCATATGCTAAAATCGAGAAAGTTTACTATAGAAAGTTTCCGCGAATGCATTTTTTCCCCCTTTAAATAAATACAGTAAAACATGTCTTATGTGTTTTTCTGTATTTATCGCTAAGTTCATTGTATACCCATCTTTTATCTAATTTGTGAAGAATTCCTGTTTGAATGCTTGCATTTGAATACTTTTTAACTGATTTTAAATACATATATATTTTGATCATTGCGTGGGGAAATGAGGAACACAAACAGCAAACGGTTCCCAGAACTGTATCTTTTCTTCATCCTTTTTTCTTAAAAATACAGCTGGTTAAAAGAGAAATGTGTTTCGTACTTTGTGAAATGTATTTTATTTAATTAGTATGTGTGATGCTCATGGTAAATAAAAATGTTATATGTGAGCAGAATTGCGTGGCTCCAATCTTCAATTAACATAATGCATTTTTTAGAAGTGTAGTCTTTCTTATGTTAAATCATACTAAAATGCGTTAAAGTTTTTAAAGTTGCTGATTGTTTTAAATAATTATATGGAGTTTCTATCAATATACGATATTTGCGTGCGATTTTATTTGCTATCTATGAGTAGTTAAATGTCAAAAAAGCTGTAAGAGTTCACTATTAAACAATGTCAATTTTGAAATGCTCACCTAACTTAGAATGTGCTAAAACTTTTAAGTTAAGTTGGATTATTATTTGGAATTCATATCAATATTACAAGGTATTATGATGCTTATGCATAATTTTATTTGCTATCCGTGAAAAGTTAAATGTTCTCAAAGAGCTGCTAGAGCTCAATGTTAAAAAATGAATGTCAATTTGAAATTTCTATCTTAAAATGACTGTGTTAAATCTTTTAATTACTATGCTGGATCAGTATTTGGAAATTTACTCAATATTTCGTGTAATGTAGCATAACTACGTAGGAGTTTATATGCCAGGTATGATAAATTAAATTTCGTTCTCAAAAGGCTGTAAGAGTTAAGTACTAAATAAATTATTGTCAATGACCGTATTTACTGTACTCCAAGTTGGGGAAAAAAGGCAACAAAGTTTCATTTCCATGGCTGAATATTAATTCTACGTGTAATTACAGTTAAAAATAATACTATCTCGTGTATCCTGTTAAGAAATTAAGGCTGTGATAAGTTCAAATACAGTAGTAGCGTTTATGAGGTTCTGTGGTAGATGGGTGACATCATGTCAAGAATCTAAGTGATGTTTCCGCAATAAGAAAATCAATGTTTAGAAAATGTTTAGCGGTTTTAGGTAGGATGTGCACAATAAAATCCAAGGTATTTTTGTAAAGAGTTTCAAAGCGTTAATCTGTGTTAGTAATATAAGAGGATCCTTCTTCTGAATAAAAGGGAGTATTCTGAATATATACGTGTAACCGTCTGTATAGTAAAATAATAAGAAATGATGTAATGTTGGTAAGTAACTGAACTGGCTGGGTAGAAATGAATCATGTATTGGTTGGAGCGAACTTTATCGCATGAAATATTTATTTCTTCTTATAGGATTTCTTCAAAGTCAGTAGATCTTACAGTAAAGAAACTGTCAGTAACAGTACACTGTCTGTACAGTAAAGAAGTCATGTAAGTCTTATTTATTTTTAGGAAAAAGGAATCAGAAATGCAACATGAATATATTTTAAAAGCAGGATAAGTGTTTAATCTGAGGGAAAATGTGGAAATGCAAAGTGTAAAATTCACATTTGTCGGCCACAATTTGGTGAATCCTTTGAATAAAAGTAAGATGTGTAAAAGAGAATTCGTAATGTTTCGCGTAGTATTTCATAAAATTAGTACAGTCATTAGTAATTAGTAAAATAGATTAAGAGGAAAAGTTCTGAGTATCTCCTATTTCGTAGTACGAAAAGTAAGAAATGTAATATTCAATTAAACTGCATAGAAGAATATTGTTTAAAGTTCCAGAAAATGTTATCCACAAAGGCTTCCAGAGAGAAATGGAGATGTAACATCAATAAGTGTTTAAAACAAGAGAAAGAAGTTAAGAGTAAAATAAAAACATAACAAGAGAAAATTTTAATGAATTGAAAAAATTTACATTTATAAAAACGAAAAAAGAGAAAAATGTGAAAAGAAAACATTTAAATTTACTTTTGGAAGTAAAATTACAGAAGGGGGAAAACTGCATTTGTGAAAACAGAGAAGTGGGAAAAATTATGAAAATAAATATTACTTTGTTTAAAACAAAATGGAAATTGTAAAACAACTTCTTTAAAATCAAAAGCGAAAGGCGAAAAAAATTAAAACTTGTAAAAATAAATATTTCTTTTGTAAAAACCAAAAAAGTTAAACGTAAAAACGTTTTTAAAATAAAAATATGAAAAGGATTAAATATGGGGAAAAAAATTTGCAAAATAAAATGTGAAAAGAAAATGCAAAAATAAATTTTCTTCTACGGATATAAAATTGTGAAAGCATTAATTTGCGACAGTAAAATTTACGTTAGCAAAAGCAAAACATGTAAATTTAATTTAGTAAGAACGAGAAGAAAAAAAGGAAAAAGCAAAATGAAAAATGTAGTAAACACTTCTTTAAAAGAAAAAGCCAAGGAAAAAAATTTAAACTTGTAAAAATAAATATTACGTTTGTAAAAAACAAAAAAAAAGTTAAACGTAAAAAAAGTTTTTAAAGTAAAAATATGAAAAGGAATAAATTTAGAAAAAAAATTTTGCGAAATAAAAAAGTGAAAAGAAAATGTAAAAATAAATTTTCTTCAACGGATATAAAATTGTGGAAACATTAATTTGCGACAGTAAAGTTTGCATTTGCAAAAGCAAAACATATAAATTTAGTCTAGTAAGAACAAGAAGAAGAAAGGAAAACAATGAAAAATATCCTAACAATAAAGCAAAAAATTAAATTGTGGGAAAATATTATATTTAAAACAACAAAGAATAAAGTAATGGATTAGAAAGCTAAAAGTGAGGTTCACGCATGCCCTATCCTTCAGCCTAGTGACATTATGGCGGTTCCCTCTGTACAAGGTCAAATGGACAAAGAGTGGACAAGGTAAAATAACAAGTTTGGGAGGACGAAAGGGTTGTCTAGCGGTCACGAACAGGTATCCCATCTCAGAGATAGCAAGTTCGAATCCCATCCGTGAGGGTTATTTTTAAAATTCAGGGAAAATTATATTAAATTCAATAAAAATTAATTAAAGGTAATAATTAAAAATAATGACGCGCGAATTCATTAAAAATAATGAAACGTACTTAAAAAGAATGACTAAAAAGATTAAATAACTAAAATAATACAGGAAAATAATAAAGTTGACGTCATTCAAAACACATGGATCAAGAGCTTGTTGCCATACACCTAAAAACATTCTCGTTGCCACAAAAAATAAAACTTTGAAAACAGAAAATCGTTGCCACAGAATAAAAACGAAACTTTGATGATGCCATTCCATCACGTGATAAAAGATGGCGCTGGTGTCGTCACTTCCGGAGAAATCCAAGATGGCGGAGGCCACGCCCCTTTTCTGTGACGTCACTTCTGTAGCACGAGTACCGTGGCTTACTACTTGGCAGGGGCAAATTTAGGGTTTATATTTATTTTAACTAACATTTATTTTAAGTTATCTTTCCTGTTTAGCCTTCATTTTCCGCTAGAAATGCCCATGCCAGAGTATGTAAATTGCAGTAGCACGCGCAGTTTATTCAAATTTAGCGGAAGCTAGCTGAATTAAATAGGAAAGGAAACCAGATTGTGAGAGTCTTGCTTTGAAGTTACGCTATTGACGGTGCTCGGTAGAATTTGGATCGGCGTGTGTCGGCTTGTGTGCCTAACTTTGCAGAAGTGCCAGCTTTCAACTGTTTAATCAGTAATCTTGCTGAATCTCAGCAGTAATTAGATACGCGGTTAATTTAGGATCTCAGAGCCTCATCGGTAGTGTTTTTGATATTTGTTCATCCAGTCATTACTTTCAATTTTAGGTTCTGTTTCAGTTAAACCGCCGGGTTGGCGCAGTTGTGAGCGTCAAGTGGACGCATTTGTTATTTTAAAGATAAAATAAAAAGGGCTTTAACCCCTTCTTATGTTTCTGTGTAAATTCACACATAATAGTCACTACCCCAGTTTCTGACAATTTGGGGCCACGAGAGCTTACAACCTGAAATGTAACAGTAATTACTTCAATTATTCATCCATATATTAATGAACAGCCACTATCTAAAGATTTATTTTATAAGGTTATTTTCATTTAAAATTCATTGAACTAACTTCATTTTATATAATACTTCTTTTTCTGCTTTAAAAATTGAATTCCACAATTAGCAAATTTGCTAATGCTCATGCAAAAGTTCTTTAAATTAATGAAAATTTATCATCAAGATTAAACCTTTAGTTAAGTTCATGT
The DNA here is from genome assembly GCA_000611955.2 of Stegodyphus mimosarum. Lineage (NCBI taxonomy): Eukaryota > Metazoa > Arthropoda > Arachnida > Araneae > Eresidae > Stegodyphus > Stegodyphus mimosarum. The sequence continues at coordinate 654,324 of KK121532.1, forward strand.
ATAAATTGTTCGAAAAGTGGTCATGCATGTTAAGAAAAACAAACATTGAAGCCATTAAAATGCATAGCAGTATTCCACAAAATCAGCTACATACTAGCGATTTTCTTTTCTGTATAAATAACAGTTTTCTTAATTTTTTTAAACAAATAGTTTACTTGTCACCGCTTGTTTAAAATTCAGTACTCACTAAATTTTCTATTAGATGAAACAGCAACTTTATACTATTACCAGTATCGCTTTTGCTAGTCTCGTGTCAGTCGAAATAGAATCAGAAAGCTTCTTGTGTCCCCTCCCCCAATAAAAAAGTCCCGGTAGATATTAAAAAAAAAAAATGTTGTATTTGTACCATCAAAGGCAGGAAAATGACAAGGCCCGAACCCGCAATACAAGTCTCTAGTACCCACTGAATTTTCTACTTGAGCGTGTTACCTCAGCGCTAAGGTACCTTGTGAACAAGCATGGTTTTCACATTTCACGTTCAGGAAACTGAAGAAACATCTGGGCTACTCTGAAATTAGTGATAATATTTTCTGTAAATATTTGTTTTAAAATACCAACTACATTACAATACCACTCCTGGTGACACTTGTTTTTAACTCAAGAAGCTAACGTTTTATCCACTAGGCACTAAGAGCAACCTTAAGTTGATGTAGATATATTTTAAGAAAAATTCAGAATCTGGAATTTCGAAATCCATCACTATTTTCTCGCAAACTCTATTGCATTATTCTGCAAAAATTATGAACCATATATAATTTATGGATGGTTATTAAGGTTTATTACTGCTAATAAACTTGAGAATTTTCCTTTAAATAATTTATAAAGCTGTTTATTCTATTAGCATGTACACTTTTTTATTATTATCTGACATTTTTATTGAGATTAGTCCATTTGACTTTTTTTTCATGAAGAATTTTTGAAAGTGCAAACATTTAGAAACCGTGGTATAAACTGGACGTTTGAAACGAGATGCTTGAAACTGACGCGTGAAGCGTCGAAAAGTTGAAGTTAAGTCAATTCACGCGTTCTCCGATCGTCCGGAAAATGCCGCCTCTGAGTTCGCTTCTGATTGGTCAACGCTTTCCGCTCAACGCGTGACGTGTTGGTGTAAACGGGGCTTAAGGCTATGGCTCATCGAGTACCAACCAAGATACAGTCCTAGTCTAGAGTTTTCGAGTCCAGGGCTTTATAATTGAAACAGCATACTTTGCAGGTTATGACTGTTAATATTCGCTCATAAAAGACTCGTCATGTCCAGTTCCAGGTCCTCATCAGAGCTTAAATTGCTCTGATGCTCCTGTGCATCTTAGTTTTTGAGATAAATCATAATTCTAGCCGGAGCGTACAGGAGTTCTAAATACTACACTTCTTTAATGTAACTGAACAGCTATTTCAGCAGAAATCTGATCTCTAAAATTTTATTTTTAATAATATTGTAATTATTTATATTAAAAATCGATTCTAAATTCTGAATGCATACTTCTCTTTCCTTGGGAAATAACCCCTTGGATGGAGGTCGAGACTTTTATGGAAAGAAAAGTCCCCGCTCACATGTCAAAGGCTTATTCTGCAGAAAGTACAATGAATTTATGACAGCTGGTAAATATTTGGTTCCAACGCTAGTGCCTTCCCGTGGAAAAGAGCACCTGCAGACTTCTTAGAACGATGTAATCAAAGAAGAGGATGAGAATTGTCACTTGTTACTCTTTTTTCAATTAACTCTCGGATTCGGTGAAATTTTGCTTCCCTCTCATAATCTGCTTGACAGCTAGAATTATACTGTGAGTAGATCTTGGTCAGAAAATGTTGGATTCCTCTCTTATTGTATTCATAACTGCAGGTCATCCGTTAAAATTTTCTCTATATTCTCTTACTGTTTATAGCCTTCTCTGCATTTTCAGTAGTGACTCTTTAACCGTTTTAACATTTTTCATTGCTGTGATGGAAAAAGAATGGTTTTTATATCTATCATGCCTTGAAGTAGTACATTATATTTGAAGCTTAAACTAAACCAGAGACCGGCTGAGCTATTTCTTATTTTTTGTGTGAAACTGTAACTCCAGGCAAATCCCCAAATAAGTCAAGATTCAGTACTGTATTTTATTATTTAATTATTTACCATGTATTTAATAGCTTACTATACTTCTATTTATTTCTTTACATTTTATCAAATTTTAATAATAATTGTTTAATTATTCTAATCATTAATTATTTAACTGTTTAATTATTTTACCTGTTACTTTATTTATTTTTGTTCTTCTTTCCTGACAGTCTTTCAGAGGGTTCCGGCACTTTTAATTTTAGAAATTAAGCCCTGGTCCTCATAGTTGAAAAACTATACTTTGCAGGTTATGACTGACCAATATTCTCTGTAAAAATACTCATCGAGTTCGATTTTAAATACTTATAGTTTAAAAGCGCTACTTTGTAGGCTATGATTGATCATTATTTAAGCATATTTTAAAATATTTATAAAAACGTAACTAATGGGATATAAAAGCAGAAATGGTCTATTTCGTTTTTAGAGTGATATATATTCAGTTTATTCCTATATGTTAACATTAGGGATCTTGTAAGATGCTTTTAAGTTTCGTCTTTCATGATCTTCAGGATCTGGAATATTAAAGATCCGAGGATCATTTTTATTGCATTTCGAGTTCCGAGTCAGAACATAGGTTTTGAATTATTCATCTCTTCATTGTCTGCGTATAGAAACTATACCCAGATTCATTTTTTCGAATTTCACGCAACAAAATTATGTTAGGAGGATAAGGTCAAAGATGAGAACAATTTCAAATAAAAAGGAACAACCTCGTCAATCTCACATTCTGTAGTTTTAAATTAATAAATACGTACACTCTCTTTTCGATAAAAATGCATAGTCTATGAAATCCGGTTTCAGTGTCGGAAAATATCAATTACACTAGCAGGGGGTGTGTTCATTTTAAGAATACATACACTGTTCATTATTTTACTCCCCTACTTTATCAACTGTCTACTGCGGTGGAAGAGTTAATTTCAGTAATAGAGTGCCAAGGTACCGACTCGAAAAGAGACGAGTAGGACCCCCAGAAGGGAGGACAACAGTTGGTTGAAGTGCCTCTCCTTTTTCCTTCAAGACATTTTCCCTGCTTCATTTTCTTCTCCACACAGTTCTCCCCGTTTCATAACAGGTTGAAAACATGCAGCAGATGGTGGGTTTGGGATTGCCGGTTTTGGCACTTTATCGCATCAGGTGCTAGGTGAAGCAAGAGGGTACGGATGTTTAACAAAGATCGTAAACTATTATACGGTTTGATTGTTTTGAACATGGAATCTGCCGAATTTATTTCTTTCGTTTAACTCAAACGGCAGTTTTTATAATTAGCACCTGCTTGTCATAATCTTCCGTTTTATCATGACAGAAACCAAGCGATAATACTGACATTCAGCGTAATTTTAGAATCAATTTAAAATCGACAATCATTCTGGTTAAAAGCGCTTATACACTTTCCGACTTGCAAGTAATTTTCTCGTTAAATTGTATCTTAATGAGTGAAAATCGACACTTTCACGCATTAAGATACATACACTTGATTATATTAAGATACATACACATATAGACATACACTTGGATCGTTGCAGGGTAATACAAACAACGCACCAAAAAAGTTGAAATTAACTTTTTGGAGTACTATTTAAATAATAATTCGTCGAACATGCATATAGCCCATAAAAAATCAATAAAATAGATTACAATTTTTAAAAAGTCAGATATTCTTAAGCAGCATAACACGTTTATCCCACAAAACTGGGGCAGAGTGTTATCGAATCGTATACTTTTTCTGATATTTTAAAGTTATTTCTGTTACATATGCTTGAACAAGTACGTGATTTTCTTGAATTTAAAAAAGTTATTCTGAACAATGCTAAGACAAAACCTCTAAATCTATCGTATCTAATGCTTTATGAATAGAAGAAAAGAACTCTTTAAATAGCTCATTCATTTTTATATCGATTCAGTTTGCCTAAAAGTCAGTGCTATAAATCGAACCATAAATTCTACGTTAAAAAAATCTGATGTGTACACCACATGACTTCCTTGTACGGAATATTAAATTATACGCATTTTGCATCTCATTTAAACTTATTGGATTGAATAAAATCTACTTCGCAGATAGCGCAAAAACCACAATAGAATAAATACACTCTTTAAAATCCACTATATTTGTTTACCACAGCGACATTCTGGCATTAGGTTCAATTAACAGAGTTACATCTCATTCATCTTATAACTCAGAATGGACAAAAATTGTGTATATCATCTGAAGAATTACCTAATCGTTGCCACATGTTCTTTTCAAATACTATGATAAATCTAAAACGATGTATAAAAGAACAAACAAAAAAAAAAAAAAAAAAAAAAAAAAAACTAACTGAAAGGTTTCAGATTTTAAATTACGTCCAAAGGGGCGTTTTTTTAACATTTTGTGTGTTAGCTTTTTTTTTTTTATTATTAAATGTCATGTTCTTCGCACTTAAACCATAAAATTCAGTTCAATAGCAATATCGCAAAAAAATTTTTAAAATGAGTCTATCTTTAGAGTTTCCGATACACTGTTCCGCGCGCTGGAGATAAAAAGGTTTCCCCCCCCCGTAGAGTTTGCTATTGCTCGCTTTTAAATCGTTTGAGTTTGTTCATCAAAATTTCGTTAAAGGTTTACAAAATATGAAATAGATAATAAAACAAATTCAAAATTTGGGCTTCCAGATGGCCATATTCGGTGGAGGATTACGTTATTCAAAATTTGATGAATCTAGGTACTGTTGTTTTATCACAATGATAGAAACGTATATACATTTATGCAGATTCTTCATTATTTAATTTCTTTGAATATAATCCAGAGCCGCAATATTTGGTGGCAACAGTTTGAAAAGTGATACAACGTTTTAAGTGATTCGACACAAAATCGCAAAGCGAAAAGAATAGTCCTTAAGGGGCAAAGCTCCCTTTGGACTAAAAAAAAAAAAAAGAAAGAAAGAAAAAAACTTGTTTTCTAGACGATTCAGTATTTCACATTCAATTAATTCAGATCTCACTTCGCGCCAAGGCAAAAATACATAAAAACTTAAAATATCTATATTAAAAATTACGAAGAAAATCTTAAACACTTATTTGCTCGAATAAATTCCAGAATGTATTAAGCATGATTTAATTCGCAATAATAAAAGAATGCGTTATCGTTGTTGTTGTGAAGCTTAGTTTCTCTAAATTGGCAACAAATCCACTATTCTGCTAAGTTTCAAATTAAACAAATATGGCTGCCATGGGAAAAATGATTAGGCTCAGCCGCACTTAATTTTTAAATTTGTGATAATTCTACGAATCTTGCATGCAAGTTAACTAAAGGCATAAAAAGCTTAACCAGAAGATAAAAACAACATAATTCAATCATTTTTAAAGCAAAAAATGCATAATTTACCAACATAAAGAAACTCAGCTCACTGAGCCGAGTAACAGAGTGGATATATATATATACTTTTGGTGCGTCGATTGCAACCAAAATAAGAGGTGCACATCTACATGTTATAGCAGTCCTATGTACAAAATTTCAATGTTCTGAGGCTACTCGTTTTTGAGTTACGCGAGATACATACATACATACATACATAAGTATCAAACATTATTTCATTTTTCCCGTCTGTAAATTCTGAAAAAATATTTTTTAAGACAGTGTGTTGTTTTAAAGTAGTAATTGTGTTAACATGTGGGTTTAAAAGATGGCAATTACAATAACACGTGTACAGTAAATGGCAAAATTGTGTAGTTATATTAAAAGCAGGATTTATTCAACAGAAACATGAAAGCCACACTCAAGTTTGAAGCTGGAAATCGTAATGAACTCATCTTGCCTAACTTGCAGGGCAAATGAGACGATTTTCAAGGAAAGCTGACCGGGGGAAGTTTGAAAGAGGCATAAATAAACCGCTTAAGATAATTATGTGTTTAGTCTCTATACACATGAAACATTTATACTTGCAAACTGACAAAAACTCAGTGGCTTTATAAACAAGTTATAAAATATAAAAGTGAACATATTAGAATTTGTATACATATAATTAAAAAACTATTTTATTACTTTAAAAAACGAAATCTTTACGACGAATTTTAACATCTGAATCGAATGACAAATTTCCATCCTCTAAACACTTTTAATGCCTTTCACATCAATATTTAGTTTATTATGTTTTAAATTTGCGCTTGTCCTATTCTTTAATTAAGGCTGTAGAGTTATTAGGTTTATCAGAGCAGAAACATGAAAAATCATCAATGTCCTCAACGGGATTCCAGTCCTGAACCTCCCGTTTACCAGCTGGACGTGATTACGCGGCACAGCAGTATACAAGGTACACAGTAAAGTGGGAAGAAAATACCTTGCATTTGCCCCCACCTAAAGGATGACTTGAAAGAAGGAGATCCAATCGCCAGATCCAGGTGGTGATGAATTATGGTCTTGAAATTTTAGTTGGGACGCCACTTGTAGAGTCATTAGGTTTTTCAAAGAAAGAAACCTAAAAAATTTGCAATATACTCACTAAAATTCGATCTGTGGATCTTCCATCTTAGCCGGAGGTGCTTTCTAGTTACACCAGTAAGATAAGAGGTAAGGGGGAATACCATACAAATTAAGTGTCTTATTCGTTCCACCGTTTACACAGCTCTAATCAGAATTCATAAACTAAACGTACAACTACAAGTACAATTCGAACATCTAGTTTTTTTAAACTAAAAATTACAGTCAGCAGATTATTATAATTTCATATTAAAAAACACATATTTGTCAGATTACAGAGAAAGTATTACCTCAGCTTTAATTACCATACGTACCATTTTAAGTAGAAATGTCAAACTTTCTTTCGGAAGTGAAACGTAAGACATGCCGTTTTATCATTTTTAATTTTACGCAAAAACTTTTAATTCAAACGGAAACTGCAGTTATGAAATTAAAATGGATTTATTTAGAAATGATTTTTATGCAAAACGCGAAAACTAGAAAGAATAAGAATAATTTACGTACTTCTTGTCGGTTTGAATTTTTTCAGTTCATGATGGTTTAGTTTCTTTTATTTTGTAATACCGTAAAGGAATATTTTATGATTCTCAAGTAAAATTTAATGAACCGAAACTTGATCTATTTATAACGGACATCTGATGCTTTGTTATTTTGTCGCGCTTGATTTCTCAGCTGTCATCACGTACCATTACGTAACACTGTTGAATGCATTTCATGGGTATTGAACAATGTTTAATTAGATCAACTGAGAATCTATGAGTTTTTTCTTCCCGTTACAACGGTGTATTTCCTATTGCAATAAAAATACGAGAGATTTATAGCGAGGGTGGGGGGGGGAGGAAAGTAAATTAGAATAGTTTTGCAGTTTCCAGCTCCTACAGATGAAAAAAAAAAAAAAAGTCCACAGTGAAGTTAGATTTAAAGTTTTTCAAACCTCTATTTTTGCCATTTATCAAACAAATTAAATCGTTATGTTCTTCATTTGGTTTTTCACTGTACTCATTCTTCCCAATATACGAAATTCGTGAAATTTCGTTTTATTACGTATAATTGTAACAAACTCTGTAAAACAGAATGCACACTCGGAAAACAGCAAAATAATGAAAGAGCTGGAGATTATTTAAATTTTTCCAGAATATTCAGAAAGCGGAGAAGTGCAGTGTAGTTAGATTTCACAATTTCTTCCACTACAAATACGTTTGTTTTGATTCTACAAAAACTTTTTGTAAAATCAACAAAATGAGAAATGTAATCTCCAGTTATCTTTACCTCATCGACCAAGAATGTCAGACGAATCTAGAAACTCGAATTCTGTGTGGTCATTTACCTTGATAAATGGAATCCGTATAGAAAACAATCCAAAATATCGTCAGAATCGTCCAGTAGAGAACCTATTTTAAAGAACTGTCAGAAACTGTAGGTATATAATTACTTTTCGAAAGCAGTGTATAAACAGAGGACTCAATGAATGGTACTCTTGTATAACGTTATAATTTAAAAGATCTAAAAGATTAATTTAGCGCCAGAATCTTATTTTTTCTCCTTATTTAATTTTCAAAATTATAATGTTTTTTTGAATTCTACCATATAAAATTACTCTGTATATACTGTATATGTCATTTCTTTTCTTTGAAGACCAACCATTTTAATTTATCGAATTAATTAATTTCGTTTCTCTTCAAAAGCATATTTTCCTAGAATCTCAGCATTCTATTGACTGTCAGCTTTTATCGAAATCGATGTTTATATAGTTGTGACTTTGCTTAACCGGCCTTTCTTTGTTGTATATAATTGTAAAAGAGAAGCAACTACTAGATTAAGGAAAGGAATTTTAATTTCATTTATTGCCATGTATTGTTATAAAAATTTTGAAACTATTTTAATACCTTGCTAATGATTTAGTTTTCAAACATTCACTCGAAAATGACTCGATTTCCTAAGACCACGATCTTCAATACATGCCAGTTATGATTCTGCCAAAGATTCAATACGATTCTCGCGGAACGCTGGTTGTTCGACCTGGATTCAAAGCCTTCTACTTACTTCATTTGCTAATTCTTAACTAGCTTTTGATCGAGCAAAACATTTCGCAGCAAATATACCAAAAGGCGGTTGATACTCTTTGAAGTCTAGAAGTATTATCAGAACCTTGTAACATAATGGCACAAGTATTTTTTGCTTTTTATATGACTTATTTCCAAGTTAAGTTCTTCGAGTGCAATTGTTACTTCTAATAAGATCGCGGAAATCAGTTTATTTTCGCATGCTGCCATGTTTGTAAAAGACACTCTTATTCGATGTCTCTGGAAAATTCTACTCCAGTTACATAATTTCAACTAAAAATAAAACTTTTGAGAATCCCTGCTACTTCAATTTTCTACCACGAGGACAAATTTGTTCAGCAACATGCAGTTAATGACTGCATATTACTGAGTAAAGATGCCATTAACTTAGCGCTTATTAGTTGCTGAAAACGAATGAAAGCTACGACCATCACGAGGAAGTTATCAGTTACTTTTCCTTGTCTTGACGTCATTTAAGCCACGCTTTTTTTTTTTGGCTGCAAAAGTAAGATAAGAAGATCAAGTCAATACTTGTAATTTGATTTTCAGGAAAGATTACAAGATCACTAAAATCAGGCGTTAGTTTTTGATTCCATTTTGATATTTTCTTTCATAGATTTCTTGAAATTCTTGAAAGTTTAAAATTAAAATACAGAACAGATTTTAAATGGCCCCAAAGCCCGGTTCTGGCACTTCTCAATTTTTGAGATTATTCATAATTCTAGACGAACAGCTTAGCGATCAAACCTCAGATTCGAGGAAAATTTTCTCCTCTAAGACATTCTGCTTGACAGCTAAAGTTACATTGACAGGGGATCATGGTCAGAAAGTGTTGGACGTTTTATTTTCATGCCTGTACATCTCCGTTAAAATTTACTTTCATAATCTCATACTCTTTCCAGAATTCTCATGACTGACACTTTAACCATTTTACCTTTTTTCATTGGTGTGCTGGAAAAAGAATGGTTTTGGTTTACACCATCACCTGAAACAGTACATTATATTGTATATTCAGGGCTAAAAGTCAACCAGAATACGGGTAAGCTATTTCTTAATTTTTGAGTGAAACGGTAATTCCAGCCCGAACCTCAAAGAAGACGAAGTCGGGTAATTTTTTTTAATTACTTTTCCTATTTTTTTAAAATTTTATAATTAACTAATTTTTTATTCACTTCATGACATTTTATTGAATTTTAATTTTAAATTTTAACGAAAGGGACAATTTGTCCAAGAGGGCCATTAATTTCGTTTTGGCATTTTGCGTTTGTTCACTATAAACAACGTTTCACTTTTCACATTGCTGCCACCAAATATTAGAGCCCTGCATTATATTTAAAGAAATCAAATAATGAAGAATGTGCATGAATATATGCACGTTCCTCGCACTGTGATAATACAAAGGTACCTAGAGCCATCCAATTTTGAATAACGTAATCTTCCACCAAATATGGGCATCTGAAAGCCCTGATTTAGAATTTGTTTTATTATCGATTTCATATTTTGCAAAACTTTAAAGAAATTTTGACTAACAAACTCTACTATTTCAAAGCGAGCAATGGCAACATTGTGCGAAAAAAAATTATTTCCACGCACGAGACTGTGTATAGGAAATTCTAAAGATATGCTCATTTTAAAATTATTTTGCGATATTGCTATTTCATGGTTTAAGGGCAAGGAACAGGATATTTAATAAAGGTAACCCGCAGAACGTTAAAAAAATATGGGCGTAATATAAAATCTGAAAGCTTTCAGATTTTAAAAAAAAATTTATTTTTTTATTTATTAATTATCAATCCAAAAAGGACGTTAGTCCAAATGAACTATTAGTCTCGAAACGGATTTCGCACTGAATCACTACAAATGGCGTATCACTTTTCAAATTATTGCCACCAAATATAACCGTTCTGCATTATTTTTAAAGAAATTAAATAATGAAAATCTGCAGCAATACATGCATGCTATTAGTTATTTCATTTATTTTTTCTCTCTCTTTCCTAACAGCCTTCCACAGGGGTCTGACACTTCTTATCTTAGAAATTCAGCACTGATGCAGAATAAATCCATCTCTGAAAATATTTTGTTGTACTGCTCTTCTTACAATTCGAAATAGTTTATAGGGATTTTTTTTTATATTTTGTATGATTATATCTAAATCAAACTGAAATGAGGGAATAATATATTTTATACTACATTAGGATACAGAATTTGGACGTTTCTTTGGGAAATCAAAATTAATATTAAAATATATTGAGTTCTTATCTAAATATAATTTATCACTGCATTATTACTTCTGTATAAACATGCTATCTGAAAATTATATTAAAAAATTTATTACTTATAATAACCATTAGTATAAGTAATATTGGTGTTAAAATGCCTATAATTACATATGATAAGAGTTAAAAGTTAATAACATTTGTTGAAAAATGTTATTAAGAAAAATTAGTATATTTTGTTTTTAAAAGTAATATTGATGTACATGGGAGCGATGGAATGTGCGATAATTTAGGAGGTAAATAAAATATCTTTTGCTGAATAAGATAACTAGACCTTTTCCTTTTTACATGATATTTTGATCTATATGGAATTTTTTTCATCTTAGACCATAATTTGATTCAAATGAAAACAGATCTATAAATGTCAGCAAAGTGTTGAATGAAATTTTAAGGAATTCTTTCCTCCCGTACACAAAACAAACAAACAAATCTCTATTATTAAATATTGAAGAATATGTTTGTATGTTCTTTACATTGCGGAAAAACAGCGGCATCTAGAACCACCAAATTTTAAACATGGATCTCTACCCGAACAAGAAGCTAGAATTTTGAATTTATTTTTGATTTATGTCATATTCTGGGCGAATTCAGTGTATTCTTGATTAACAAACATGGCTTGATTAACAAAGCAATGGGTTGCTACTCTGGAAAACGTAAGATATTTGTCTTTCAAATTTAATAAAAGAACTCAGGGACTCAAATGTTTTGCTACTGCCCAGTTAAAATGTTTTTATCTTCCAAAAGGCAATTTATTGCCATTTGTCGAAACGTAAGATGTTTTATTTACTTATTCAAATTGAATCTGTCTGTCATTGCTAACAAATTAAATTATTTTAAATGCAATAAATACTCATGCATAAACCCTGACACATAAACCTGAAATCTTTAAGCCCTGATATCTTAAAACGTCATAAAATATTTAGGAAAGAATGAGATTATATTTTACTCATTTTTTTCGAACTTGTTCTCTTAACATTTTCCATGCTGAAAGCATGGTTGTTAAGTCTATTATAAAAATCATACTTTGAAACATGAATTCACATTCATTATGTAAAACATGGTGCTAATTGTCGAAGAAACTTTCGGTACATATCCTAAAATAACCGGTTCAACGTTTTCTAAGTAAGAATATTAAAACAATGAAAAGCGGTCATTCTAGTTTTTTCGTTTTACTTATTTGGAGAATTGGACCAATCCGACCAGTCATAAAACCATAAAAGTTTTCTTCTATACGAAGAAATGAATCTTGATTACGTTGGCGACGTTCATTGGCGACGTTCATTGGCGACAGATGGCAGTAATCGCGAGACGTCCTACGTTCCTCAGCAAGGTGCCGGGGATCTCTGAGCAGCAGCTGTTCGTAGTCGGTGCAGAACTCAGGTGAAGGAATGACCATACCCAGGGGGTAATCAGCTGAATTGGAAGAGGGGGATCTTGTTTGCCCCTGTCCTCTCGAGGAGCGTATAATGTGGCGGTGTTTTCTTTTGCCAAGCAGAGGATGGGACAAAGCTTTTGCGGGTTGGGGGTCCACTGTTGCATCTCCCTTCTTTTCCTGCAGGCGATGTTTCCGGAGTTGAGGAAGTTACCATCTGCCGATATCCTCGGAACTACCAAGGGAAACGAAGAGAGGAGTCTTGCTACGAAACACAAAATGTAATTTGAAGATCAGTTTACAGATCGATCTATAAAGTCTGTTAACCTCATTTGATAGCTTAGATTATAGTAATAATAATAGATCGCGTATTGTGCAGTAAAACCTGATTTCAGAAAAAAAAAAAAAAAACGTTGGCAATGGGAGTGGAAAAAAACAGAATGGGAATTGTCACTTTTGCATTTGAAATATACACTATTGTTTAAAATTTGAGCTTCAGGGCCACCATGAGTGGTCTTTTAAGGCCTATTTCCATATTATCTTCCAAAAATTACCGAAACATGGAAAAGATATATAATGCTAATGCTTTAATACCGAATAAGAAAACTTAAACTTTCCCTGCATATGAAAACAGAGTCATCCTATTCCATATAGTATACATGTAAGTTAAAAAATAAGATAATTTTAGGCAAAATTGCAGCTTTTAAAAAAGTTCAGATAATTGTGATACCTTTATGGCACTTTCTGATTATTCGCCCTCTCACGAAATATTTCCTACTCATTCGCGGCTTTATAAATTCACGACAAATGCTTCTTTGACCATCATTATATCTTATAAGTTTTATTCTGTCCATAAATAATAAAAAATCTGATGTTGAAGCGCACGACCTTCATTGTACGGCCTATTAAATTATGCACATTTTTTGCTGCGTTTCACTTAAACTTGATTAACCTATCCCTCACGGCAAGTTGAAAATGATATCCAAAATTGCAAATTTTGAAATTAAATAGCCCAGTCAATTTTTGTTGTAATGGAGTCAAACGTCATACAATTTTTTTTTTTTTAGTCCAAAAGAGCTTTGTCTCTGAAGGACTATTGTTTTCGTTTTGCGATTTTGCGTTGAAACTCTCTGAATGTCCGTTTCACTTTTCAAATTGTTGCCACCAAACAATATCGCCTGTATTATATTTGAAGAAATTAAATAATGAAGAATCTGTATTAATGTGTATATGTCATTGTGATAAAACAACGGCACCTAGAGCCATCCAATTTTGAATGACATAATCCTACTGCGCATATGGGCATCTGGAAGCCCAAATTTGGAATTTGTTTTATAATCGATTGCATATTTTGTAAGATTTTAACGAATTTTTGATTAACAAACTCAACGATTTCAAAGCGAGTCACGGCAACGTTGTACAGAAAAAAAACATTATTATCTCCAGCGCGTGAGACTGAGTATCGGAAATTCTAAAGATATGCTCAATTCAAAATTATTTTGCGATATTGTCCTTTAACTGAATTTCATGGTTTAAATGCGAAGAACATGATATTTAATAAATAAAGGTAACACAAAAGATATTAAAAAAAAACGCCCCTTTGGACGTAATTTAAAATCTGAAATCTTCCAGATTTTTATTATTATATTTTTATTTATTTGTTTATTTATTTTTTTTAAAGAGCATAAAACTAAATATATAGGAAACGGAATATAAATAAATATATAGGAAACGGAATATAAATAAATGTATAGGAAACGGGTGGTCGCATTTTAATGCGCACGCTAGCTAAATCTAGCTTTAAAAGCTAGATTTCGCAATTTCTCTAAAATTATTATTATTACTTTTAATTTGACACCAGGAATATTTTCCTCCTTTAAAACACTTCTGAAATGAGAATTATATGACTACAACCAATGATTGCGGAAGTAAAGGCCGGATAAGGACTTTACCCGGCTTAAAAGGGTATGGTTTCCAATATGTATATATATATGTATATATTAGGCATATATATATAAAAGGATTAACTTTGGTTTTCACTGTTTTTGTTTTTTCAACCTTTACTTTTTCTGTTTCATATGTATATTATAAAATTTGCAAATTCAAAGAAATGAAAATAGGTAGGGGATCATGGTTCTTACAATCCTTAAATAATTCTCTCATATATTTCATTTCCCATATTAGATGGTATAAAAAAATCTTCCAGAACTGCGCGCAGATTTCTACTAGTTTTTCTAGTTTTTTCTCTCAACAACATATAGAAAATCTGTCAACTTTCTCAGTAATATATATATATATATAGATATATATCTATATACCTAATACATACATATACATACATATTGGAAAAATTATGTGATAAGAACCTAAAAAACTTTTTCTGGCAAAATGCTGCTAAGACATAATTTGTAAATATTGATAAAGTTCAAATGAAAACTAAATGGGCAAAAGGAAAACTAGTAGGAGAAAAATCAATATTTTTTTTATTATTATTGTCTTATTTGTACTCCATTTTTAATTCCATTTGACAAAGATTCTGTTGAATCCATCCATTTTTGAAAAAAGAATCCTTTAGTCTATCCGTACATACAGACGTCACGCAAAAGAATCGTCCACATGAATTCGGGAAAGTTCAAAATGTATTTCCGTTGAAATGTGGTAACCGAAATTTTACAAGATTACAATACTTCCTTTATTTCATACAAGGAAGTAAAAAACTAAACATTTTATAAGAGAAAAGAAATTTTATGCCAAAATATAAAAATCGATATGAGTGATATTTAAATTTCACAGCCATTAGATACTGGTAACAAATCCATATGTACTAAAACATATGTATGGTAGGTACATGTGGGCTGATTGTTGTTGCGAGTATACCGTGGAGTTAAGAAGAAAATGATTTCTTTCACTTATTCATTCCATGTTATATACTCGAAAATGCCCTAAAACAGGGTAGTTCTACCAAAGCTGAAAATGAGAAGCAGATAATCAGAAAGTAATTTTCAGATTACCAATTTTACATGTGTATATCTATTTCAAATTTTAATATCTCTTGCACAATATTTGTGAAATTTAATGTTTATTTTTAAAGGCAAAAGGTGTAAAATATCAGTAATCCTTTTTATAAATTATCAAACTCTCATTTATGAAACCTAGCTTGTGATATTTGTTTATGAAAAGTTATTCAAGGTGGCCGTTATCGAAATTAAAAAGTAAAATTTCATTTTTCATGTGCAAAAATTTAAAATAATAATTCCTAAATGCATTATAAACTGCAAATTAAACGTATACTTTATATTTCTTGCCACTGTCATGGCTGATATCAAATCAAAAATATATGTTTGGAAATATTAGCGTATAATATTATTATATCTGTGTTTTATAGAACCTTCTAGCAACGCGAGGATTTTACATTAGAGAACTAAGAAATTACAAACCTCACTGGTAAAAATATACATATATATTTTAATTGAACTAGTTCAAGAAAATCTGAAAAATATACCTTCTGAATCAATGTATCAGTAATTCTAATTTTAGGTAATATTTTAAATATCTTTTGGTAGTAATATATTTATGTACATAATATCTAAATTGCTTTTTGAAACACATACTTAAAACCATTTTTATTTCCCATGTAACAATAAGAATACGCCGAAGAACTAAATGTTAAAGTAACTTAACTGAGTAAATTTGCAGAACTTTAGTTGAGAAGGTTAAATAGAACCTCCAAGATGCTTTAACGTCTTTATTTTACTAAAGATGATGTGCAAGTATGTTATGATTCGATTTTTGTTGTTGCTGTTGTTTTGTATTCTAAAAATTGAACCTAACTGTTATATTCAACCTATTTTCCATTTTTTCTGTTGTTTACTTTTTCATGCGCGTGTTTTCTATGACTATTGTATAAACTGCTTTCGATTTCATACAAATGAAAGAACATTTGAACTCAATTTTTTTTTCTTTACTGAACAAAAGGAAAAATCTTTTAATTTAAAAAAGAATTCCAAAACCTTAACCGAACTCTGCAATCCCAGATCACATTTATTATTGCACAGCAATAAAATGTAACATATTGTTACGAAAAATTCGGCGGTTGCGCCTGTATGTAAGCTTTCCGGCATAGCACTAGGGTTGCCATAAAATAGTGTATGGTAGGGTTGCCAGATTGGCGACTTTATCGCCCATTTGGCGACCAAATTGGCGATATCCCATGGTCCAATCGGGAAGCTTCTAGAATAACTTCCTGTCGAGATATTTCTCGAAACGTGTGGAACTTTAAGAAAAGCTATTTAAACCCTTGCGTTTATGAGTTAGGAGTTGCGAGTTAGTTGCAGAGTTGCGAAGAGATTGTGAAGTGTTGCGAGCAGTGTGATTAGTTGTGAGAATAGCTGCTACGCGAGAGTTTTGTGAACGGAAAGCAATCGAGATAGTGCTTTGCCGTGAAGCTATCTTTACAGTATAGCTTGAAAGTGGATTGGTGATTGTTCCACGGTGTTTATTATAAGTTTAGTGTTGCCGTGAAGCTACCTGTACAGTTACAGCCTGAAGCTGTGTTGCTGATTGTTTCAGCGTATTTATTGTAGATTTTCGACGCTTTTAAAGGTGATTTTGGAACTGTGCTGTAAATAGTGATTCCTGTAAATAAATTGTGCTTTTTATTGTTCTGCATCGTGTTTTCATCGGATACTCTCAAATCTACGAACCCGTATAAACGCAACAATATTTTATTTCTGTACACGTTTTAAAAGCCCAAAATAAAATAGATCTGAGTCACTGAAACTCAAATTTCCAAATAGAATGTGATCCAGTGTGTTGAAAGTAGAATTATATAAATACCAAAAACAGTTAACAAAGTCATATGCACAGAAATTATTAACATATTAGTTATTTCATTTTAGTTAACATTTATTTCATTTTAATTAACATAGCATATTCATAAATACTTAACAGACCCCAAAAGCGTTATAAGTATCATTATGTAGCTGTTTAAAAATTTAACTAAGCTGTTTGGGGAGCGAGAAATTTAAAGAGTTTAATTCAAATTTACATAATCATGTGTATTAACGAATAAAAGAAGAAACTGCAATGTAATTTCATTTTTCATCTGTAATGAATTCTGACTTACGTTGAAAATTATACTTCTAACTATCGATTCATATTTAATTGAATGCAATTTTGTGGTGTATTTTAAGTCTAATAGAAGTCTAAATTTCCACATAATATAGCTTATAAAATTACAGCTGAACTGTTATAGCTTATGAAATCATAGCTGGCTATATGTTTTTGTAACTGTGTAATGATGAGTAAATGAAATCCCATTGAAATTCTATAACTTTCAATAAATCTGCAAGTTGAAAAGTTTGATAAAGTGCTTTAAACTGACAAAAATTAAAAAACGCGAAGTCCCCCCTTCTTTTTATTTATTTATTTTATTATATATTTTTTTAGTGGCTATGAAGCTATTACGTAGCAGTGAAATATTTCCAGCAAATCAAATTTAAATTTTATTTATTTCATTACATTATTTTTTTTTTTCTCCTTCAGGGAAAAGATTAATTTTTGACAAGGTAAGAATGCTTAAAAAAAATTCTGCAACTAGTTCCTGCAGTATAATCTATCGGAAACTGAATCAGATCTGATTTTGATTTAAAACAATCAAATTTTTTTACGCTTAGCGGAAACAATAGTTTGGAAATAAGTAATTGCGGTCTATTTTATTTGTTTCTTAGTTATATGGAGTATAGTTCTGTACCCTGAGTAGTGCTGATTTACCAAAATTTGTTTACATTAGCTTAAAGATTATATTCCGAATCATTAATTTAAAAATCCGTATTCCAAGCTTTTCAAGTTCAAAGTTATTTAAGCTTTTAAAGATTGTTCTAAGTTATTTAAACTTTAAATGTTATATGTTACTTAATACTATAATGTTACTTATTCCAAATTATTTAATCTTTTAAAACGTTATATTCGAAGTCATTCAGGCTTAGATAAGTTTAGGTTCTCAGTTTTAAAAAGTCTTTAAATTTCTGAAAACGCTTGCAATTTATTTCATCTGAAAAGTGTTCAAATAAGAGCCCCTAGCATCTCAGTTACATAACTGGTTATTTGTTCCATGTTATTCTGCCCTGTATAACATTAGCTTCATTGCTGCTTTTCTTATTTTTAAAGTTGTCTTACGCTGAATTTTTATTTTAGTTAACATATTCATAAATAAATATGGTAATAATTAACACTTAAGATATTCATAAATATTGGTCGTAGTCATATACTTCCAGTTACAGAATTGTTTTAAATGACGAAAATGTTCGTGTTTTGGCAATGCCAAAAAAATTTATTTTTCGAAAAATAACGAAATCCAACTTTTAATTCGGTCTCCCGTTTCCTATACGTAGATTTTGGAAAGTTTTATATTTGTTATGAAAAATAAAATTATAAGAAGTTTGACTCCCTTACGACAAAAATTGACCAGGATATTTAATTTCAAAATTTGCAGTTTTTGAAGCATTTTCAACTTGGCTTGATGGATTGGTTAATTAAGTTAGAATAATTTGGGGAAATAAGTTTAAATGAAGTGCAGCAAAAAATGTATATAATTTAAGAGGCCTTACAAGGAAGTCATGTGATGTCCATACATATTAGTGTTTTTTCAATATTGTCTTAACCTAAAATTGTTATTTTAGTTAACATATTCAAAAATAATTTACATATTCATGAATAAATATAAAAAATACTTAACTTAGTTAACATGTTAGTTAACTTTTATTTTATCTCAGTTAAGATAATGAAAATTTTTAATGTAATTAACATATTCATAGTTAAATATTAAAAAATTACTTAATATGGTTAACATATTTATAAATATAAAAAATAGTTAATAGATTGATAAATACTTAACTTATAAAAATATTTCAATTATTATCATTATAAAAACCATAATGAAAGCATTTTAAATTACTTTATAAGGAATTATCGTTGTCCCAAATACATACTATGGTTAACAGCTACCTTCCGTAAAGCAAGTTTTTTAAGAAATGGTCTTCAATATCTTTCTTTATTTATGTCCTCAGAAATACTGGCGCTTTTAGAAACGGTCACCTGAAAGGAAAGCGGTCGTCTCCAGAGGGGATTCACTATTTTCCGATCCATCAATCCTTCCGTGATGCAAATAACAGAATATTTTCTGGCACTTTGTTTTCCGTTCTATATGTATCTTCTCGGAAAGCCTTTTTTGTATCTTAACGTTTCCCCCATTCAATACTTCAAACTACAGTGCCGAAGAGAATTGTAAAGTCAAGATTTCAACGAAAAAAATTGACAAGAAATTTTCGCAAGAAATTGATCACTAACATAAGCAAGTAACATACATCCCGACTTTCGCTCTAGAAAGAATTCTCCTACCGGAAGAGGAAATACTTCTATAATTCTGGTTCGAGTTCACAGTAATTCGTATTAATTAAGGAAATATAGAAGAAAAATTTCTTAGCTAACTAATCAGTTGAAATTCTAATAATTATTCTAATAATTATCATTACTATAATGATTACTTTTCGACTAGATTATACATTTATTGCAATCTTCTCTTTTATTTGATACTCTTGTTGTACATTTATCTTTAAGTATTTCATACTTTTTTAACTTTATATTTTATCATCGTATGAAACAGAGCAGTGATTATAATCCTGTCAACACTAAACAATAGAATTATTATTATTCTTTTTTAACTTTGATTCTGTTTTTGTTTCATAAGTTCGCGAAATAGTAACTCGTTAATTTTAAGGATAATATTCCTTTAACTTTATGCATATTTTTTTACTAAAATTTAGTGCTTTAATTCTTAATTTAAAGGAAGAAAGAAATCATTCCTGAAAAATAACAACTTTCACAGATGCGCGAAAAGTTGTTAAATAAGCAGAACATAAAAATTGACAAAGATTATGATAACTGATATATGACATTCTATTCAGAGCAACAAAAGCAATAAAAGCAGAAATTATCAGTATTGTACAAATAGCAATAAGTTGTTCAAAAATAGAGAAATATCAGTATAAAAAAGCATAAAAAATATAAATATATAAACATGTAATAAACAAAAATGAAGGCATTAATTGGTAAATATAATTAAAGCAAAATATCTATTAAAAGAAAGGATTTGTAAGCAAATACAAATTACAAACAAGGTGAAAATTTTTCAGTTAAAGTATTCTGGAAAAGTAGTATGTCTGTAGTCTCAACTTCAAGTAAAATTAGAAATAAAATAAGAGAAATCTTTGATAAAATATCATATACGTTGTTGATTCACATGGCCGATCGCTGTAATTTAATGCATTTGTCGGGAATGGTCCGTACCCATTCGTCATTTAGTCGTCTCATCACCAAGAGCGTTGCCAAAGGTGAAACATAGAGCGCGGCCGATATTACACCCGTAAGAACGGTGAAATTTCGTCCCAGTTTTGATGGAGAACGGATCCGAGAGTATTTCATCACCAAAACTTTGAGAGGCCTTTCGGCCTTTCAGTATTTTAAGTGTCCCCATGCCGCATAGACACTATACACTTACAGATATCTAAGCTTTCGTCGTCATTCGAGCTCAAACGATTCGGCCAGCGACAAGGCAGTCAATAGCACTAACCACTTCACCAATCAGGATGGCAGTTTTTCATATAGTATATGTATTATTATCTTCCCTCAGATTCTCCTGCTATCTGTGTAAAGTACCTATTAAAGGCTGATCCTCATAGCTAAGATCAGAATTTTATCCTTCGTCAAGAAAATTCCTGTATTCCTCTTTGACGTCATCATAAGCATGGCCCATTAGTGCAAAATGTCCCATTATAAAGGCGCTTTATGCACTGTTCGAAAAGACAGAAACCTTCATAGCAGCTTTCCAGTATAAAAGTATATACGACGAACCTGCGAAGCCTACGAAGCCTACGAAGGTCAGTTTTTAAAAAAGCTTCTTGATTAAGTTGCGGGAACACATTTAAGCTGGCCACTGCTAAGAAATCACTTTTCATTTGCTCTGCTAATAAAATTTGCAATGTTTGCTAATCTTCATCTATCATTGTACAACGATGTCCCTGCATATAAGTGCCTATACTTTTACGAAAATTGCTTCTCTGAAGTTCAAAACTGAGAATTTGTACGGCAAAGAGCACATGTATGTGCGAGGGCACCTTATGAAGTTTTCTGTCTTTTCGAACAATGGCTGACGAACACCATTATGAAACGGTCTCATTCCTCTGTCCATTTCAAACAGAAGTCTGTGTTCAGAAAAACATGCAGATTTGGAGGTTTTAAAACTTTCCATGTTTCTGCGTGCACAAACTTTCTCCACTATTTTAACAAATGAAAGAATAAAATACTTTTATTCAGGGTTCATTTTACTCTGAGGAATAATTAATAATTATTATCATTCTTAAAATAAATTAAGAACATGCATTATTCCATTGCAGCTGCGGGCAGATTTCGTTGCAGCAACAAACGCAATATGAAAACGTGTCCCTCTATGCAAAAGAAGATGGCAGGTCTCGGGAAAAAGAAGAAGGGGGTCTTTTTTATTGTTGGGGTAAACTGAACGTATTGAAAGAAAAGTGCTCTCCCGCAAAGAAATTATTCGCCCCGATTTCTGAGAGCCAATTCTGCACGCTACTTTGTCACTCGATGGACCGTGCAACCACCGGAGTGTGCGCTTGCGGTGTTGATTGAAAATGCTTCCTCCAAAAAGGGAATTTTAAAATAACTTGGGGAAAATATTAGACGAGCTTACTGAGGTTCATTTTTAAAATGGCTAGCCGCTTATATGGTAAGCTCCCTAAAGTAGTTCTTATAAGAAAGAAAAAATATGTAATGATTTTAATAGTTCAGTTACTGTAATTTCTCGGATCTTGGTACTAACTAGTAAGCCGCCCAGCCGGTATAGTGGTTAGTGACGTTAAGTGCTGTACAGATGAGCCCACATTCGAATCTCGCTGAAGGCATTGGCAGCTTGTAAACGTATAGTGTCTGTGCGGCAGGGAGACACTCAAAATACTCACCGAGCTGAAAGTACTCTTGAGAGGTTGGTGGTAGGGAAAAAAGGAGATTCCTGAACCGCCCCTGGGTTGTTCTTCCTCAAAATTGGGGTGAGAGCTTAATGGTTAGCAAGGTCCGATAATATACCTACGGAAATGCACAGGTGCTGGCCTTGCTGCAGCTCTGTAACTGTACTAATTAATAAAGAATTGCGTTTATTGCTTTTAAATTGCTTAGTTTGTTTAATCCATAACAGATTAAATTTCGAAGAGAAAAAAAAGTATCTTATGTTTTACACTGGCACGTGGAAGATAAAAAATATTTTATTTCGAGCTATGGCAACACATTTCTTTTAAAACCGTTGAGTTTGTTGATTAAATGTGAAAGATACTTACGCTAATTAATAAATTCACACAAAATTAAAAATAAACAAACAAATTCGAAATTCAAAATTATTGACATGCTTCTGTGAAGACTATGTGCGTGTAAATTTGGTGACTGTAGGCGTCGCAGTTTTTTTACAATGTACATGCATACAGATCCTTCATTATTTAACAACAGGACAAAGTACCGTAGCTCTAGCAGAAGATGCAATGAAATCAAAGAAAAGAAAGCAAACGGAATAAAAAATAAAATCCTTCCTCAGAGCTCAGTTTAACACATTTTTTTTTTTTTTTAATTTTCTGGCAATGTGAGACAATGATATCTATTAAAAAGTTCCGAATAATTTTTGGATTACGAGAATATTTACTTGTACATTCATTCGTGTTTAATACAGTATTACAAACTAAACAGTAGTTTTGCATGTATTTTTAATGATTTACTTTGCACTTATTTTTAATCAGAAATATTTACTTGTAAAGTGGAAAATACGAAACTAAATATGATTTGTAAAATTTCCAAATTTTTTATGAAGCAAAACAGTGGGAAATCATGGAAATATTCCATTTCATTGTTTAGATAACAAAAATAATCCACTGTTGCCGTGCAATAAAATTAAGCCTTTACCGATTAAATGTTAATTAGAAAGAGAAACAAAAAAAGGAAAAGAAAGAAAAGAAAAAGTGCCTAGACGATTTTTACCTACGAGTATATACTGCTATAGAATTTTAACATCATTCTTAAGATTTACTTGTAACACATATTGCAGTGCATTAGAGAACAAAACCCAGTTTTCAAACAGCTTATATGCTATGTACTGCTGTTAGGAAGATAAATTAGTGATCTTATGCTGCGTTTGGAATCGGCAGCACTTTATTTGCTAGGATATGATTTTCTTTGCGAATTATGGTTATTGGTATACTCCGCCTAACGAAAACATAGTGTCACAACAGGAAAACATTCTGTAAGTTGTGACAGTTTAAAATTAGACTGGATTATTTAATCATGGCAAAGCACAGTAGAGCTATTTATCTAGAAATAGCATAAAGCGGAGAAGCAATTACAGTAATTTATATGAGATAGGGTTTTCCACGTCTTCAAAAAATATATTAAATATCATATCAAACATCTCTTCAACTCAAACTGCCAGTTCAAATACCAATCCAAACTTCTGCCCTGAGCTATAACTCAAACATCAGACACTCTTTTGCAATCATTGCATAAAACAAAGGTTGAAGGGTACTTTTAGTTCTTCCCCTTTTACCATAAAAGCAAAACTCGTATTCGAATTTCTATTGTGAACTGCAAAAGATTATTAACTTACATCTTTAGTGAAATGAAATTTCGTAATACGAACGTTCTTAACGCAGGGAATACATGGATTACATTGCACTATGTTGTTTCAAAAGAGAAAACTTCAGGTAAGTTTTATCTGCAGTACGTTAAGCTAAGTTGTCATTTTTATTTACATTTATAGCAAATGTTGACACAGGAACAGCTAATGTTATACACTAGTCGAAAAACAAGATCTTATTTTTCTCGAAAAATTATTAATACTAATACGAATAAAAAAATTTTGAACCAAGACTAAAAATTTGTTTCAATCAAAAATAAAATTTTACTATGAACGATATATTGGGTTATAATGCTTCTTTAACAATTTAAAACATATTATTTAACATTCATAGACTAACTAAAAAGGCTTGTTTAGATGATTATGGCAAAGAAGCGAGAGTTATCTGCGTAAGAGAAAGGATGTTTTCCTGGTGGATTTCTCGAGGAAACAGGTTCGAATTTGTTTTACACATATGCTAAGATATGAAAAATGCCCATGTGGCCAACTAATCACAAAGATTTAACTCAAACTGATAATGTTCAGCAGTGTTATCCACTCGACTATTGGTGGTACAGCCGAGAAATGCTGACATTGTTTCTTTAAGGCACTTCAAAAGAATACAGTGGAAACAAAGTAAACTAAAGCAGATCATACAGAAGCGGTAGATTGCTCTTATTTTACAATAAATATAGTTTCGAGTGGGGAGAGGTATTCAAGCCATTTCTTTTAGCAAATTTATTTACATTTGAATATTAAATGTAAATTTTACTATTATATGTACAAAAATCGGTAATTCAGGGGAGAATTCAGAATTTCATCCTATAATGAGTTTTACATCAACAGTAGTTTGTGGATATCCTCATTTTACAATATCGAAAAATTTTTTTGAAATTTATTACTTTTTAGTAAAATTATGGGTGTTTTTCTGAGGCATAGCGTTTTTGAAATGGACCAAAAATACATGAAAAATTTATTTTTACCCTTTAATTATTCTTAATAGCTCTATGTCACAAGTTATAATTTTGTAAAAAATGTGATTTTAAACGGGTGCTGAGGGACATCAGTTGATCTTATCTGCAGTGTTATAACAATAACGGCAATTTTAACTTTAATCATTCGCATAATGCTCAATTAGAGAATGAAATAAAAAAATATTTGTTTTAAATGTATCTTGATTGTCTAACTATGATTTTGAACGTGTTTTAAATTTTTACTGCTTTTCTTTTGTTATTAAATTTATTTCTGATTTGCATTTACAGCAGCCTGAGAATGTGAAAGTGCACTGCTAGCAGTAGCAGGAGAAAATCAACATAGACATACATGTAGTAAGCACCATACTTATGTAAATATCCAAAGAAAAATTAATGAAAGGCCTTCAAAATGAGGAAAGAAAATGAACATGAATAAACTGAATGTTCAACCCAACTAAAATGGAGACAATCGACTCTATGCTTAACAGAGAAAAATCTTTTATACAGAACCTGAAATTCCTTTATGGTTTTAATTAAAATCAGTTTTTTTACAACTAACCACTAGCTCAAAAAAATCTAACAGGAAAAACTGTTCAAGAATCTTTTGAATATTTTGCGTAAACAATTATTTATCATTCTGAGAACCAACCTCGAAATATCAATATACTTACACTAGATTAATATTTTGAACTTTTTTTTTTCAAGTTATAGAGTTTCAAGACTTTTTTTTTTTTTTTTTT
>KK121532.1:680062-690251 GCA_000611955.2 Stegodyphus mimosarum
GATTTTTTTCCCCACATTTCTTGAAAATTTTCCAGTTTGGTGCCGTTATTTAAATTACACATTAGTTCTTCTTTTTTAAACCAAATGATTGTTACAAAAAAACAAAGGACCTATAGAAAAACTGAGAGATTTAGCATTGATTTTATGAACTATTCCAATAATCAAAATTTTGATTGTTTTTCAGGTTTTTAAAAAATGGAAAGTGCTTGTAAAATAGTGTAAGTACTAAATTTTTACTTTGCTGATAAAAAAGTTCAAGACATTTACAGCAACATCAACAAACCTTTTTTAGTCTTCATCTAATTTTCAGAGCTGCTAAAATGAATTCTATGCAATTTAATAATGGTGAGTTAGTCCAAGATGGTTCTTTTCTCATATTGAAAAAATGACTTCTTTTTTTTTTTAAATAGAAGTAATTGTAATGTGTAACAACGTTTAAAATAGTTACGTGAAGCTTGAAAACCGCTGAGTTTCTTGGAGATGTGAAAGTCATATTTTCTGTGCAACTTGTTAACTAAAAGTCCTGAGTAATGAATAGGCTCGAAATTCGATTTTGAGTGGTCTACTTCTCAATGCATTGTTCCACTTTTCTTCTATTCGGAAAAACGTAAGATATTTTTCATTCGCACTGTTATTAATTAAAAAATTTAACTACAAATATAATTGCTGCAGTTCTTAAAAATATTATTTTTTTACTTTCTTATGTTATTGATTTAAATGAAAATGCATTTAATTCATGAGATATCTAATTAAATCATTCAATATCTTTATAGAATTATATTACATATGTTTTCACTTTTTAAATATACAGAAGAGGTATAACGTTCTAAGGTTAGTCTAAATGCGTATTCATTTAATATCCTACAAAATGTTTCTCTATACTGCTTGGGACATCTCTATCGAAAATCCTTGCTGATGAACCATATTAAACTTTAAAACAGTCTTTTTGGGCAATGATTAAATCTGAACCCTTTAAAACGTTTTTTTAATGATTATTTTTCGTTTCCTCCCTTCTCTTTTTTGTATTTTTTTTTTCATTATTGAATTATTTATTTATTTATGATAGGTCCGACTTCGAAAAGAAATCAACGCTTTCAAATGCTTGCTAACACCATGTTAACATTTAATTAAAAATTTTGGTATTATTTCTTCTGAAAATACTTGAATTTTTTTTTTTTTCCGCATATGGAAGGAATTCTTCTGTTGTTCTTACGTTATATACTTTTATCGCATTTTTTGGGGGGAGGAGTAGTTGGGGAGGGGTAATCTGTCTATAAAAGCAAAAACAAAACAGATATTCTTTTTAAAAAACATGATTTGTTAGTCCAAAAGGGCTTTGTCCCTGAAGGACTATTGTTTTAGTTTTGCGATTTTGCGTTGATTCACTATAGGCGGCTGTATCACTTTTCAAATCGTTGCCACCAAAAGTTTTCGCCCTCTATTATATTTAAAGAAATTAAATAATGAAGAATCTGCATAAATGTATGTATATTTCTCAAAATGTGATAAAAACAAAAGAGCCATCCAGTTTTGAATAACGTACGTTTCCACCCGAGTATGCGCAACTGGAGGCCCAAGTTTGGAATTTGCTTTATTATCTATTTCACGTTTTGTTAATCTTAACGAATTTTTGATAAACAGACTCAACGATTTAAAAGCGAGCAATGGCAACACCCTACGGGGGAAGAAAAAAAACACCACCTTTTTATATCCAACACGTGGAACTGCGTATCGGAAATTCTAAAGATATGCTCTTTTTAAAAATATTTTGCGATACTGCTGTTGAACTGAATTTTATGGTTTAAGTGCGAAGAACACTATATTTAGTAAATAAAGGTAACAGACAAAACATTAAGAAAACGCCCCTTTGTGCGTAATTTAAAATGTGAAACCTTTCAGATTTATTTAATTTTTAATGCTTTTATATATTTTTTTATTTATTATTATTATTTTTAATAATTTAGTTAAGATTTCACAGAAAAGATTTCATTGTATATTTGAGAGAGACATTTTATTTCCGCTTTTTCCCTAACATCTAGGGAAAAATAGGGATTTCAACCATTGTTAAACAGAAAAGAAAGGAGGAAAAAATTTCTCCGACCTTACGCTACGCTTAACAATGTCCGGACACATACCGATCTATTCAAAGATGAACAATTTGCGTCTTAACATTTTACGACCGCTTTTTCTTGTCAGCTTTCCCCGTGTCCAGCGTGAAGTACTTGAGCTGTAAATCATACCAAGTGAAGAAAGAACGCCGTCAAATCATCTGTTATGGATGGTACTGGATTATTTTTCGCCGTTTTGACTTTTGTAGATCGTGGTTGTTACATCGGCCCTTTTGCAGCCAATTTTAGATTGTGTAAAATGATAGCTCTTACTTCTGCCTCATAAAACGTCAAGTAGGCCAAAATCGATAAAAAGATTTAAATCTTGAGTGGTTATGTCATTTAGAAGTTAAAATACTGGCACTCCCATGGGTACTTAGTTGAGAAGTTTCACACCAGTGTCTGTGGGAAAGATTTGGATGACCATAAATTTGAAATAGGTGTTAGATATTTTGGAGTAACAACCAGTGTAGCCAACATTTCTTTTTAATTAAATCAAATTTTGCAAGAAATCTAGTCAAAAATTTGCTTTAATTTAATTGGTAATTTAGAATAGTTTAAACTATTTTTAAAGCGACTAATTTCTAATTAAATATTCAACTAAAAATATTGTGCGAAAGTGAATTTACGAAACAAAATTTGAACAAGGCATGAGCAGCACACAGAGAAGATAGTCAATAAAATTTAAAAAGCAAACTTGGAAGCGTATTGAATTAAACTGGAATTTAAAAGCTATTAATGATCTAAATTTAAAAATGGAATTCTCGGAATTAGGTAAAAAAAATCATTACATTTTTAAAACTAGGCAAAATTTAATTTTAGATAGGGCTGTGTTTAACCAAATAATATACTTGAAATATTTATGTTTGTTTCTTTTATAGTATATGAGTGCATTATCGATATTTTGTGTATATGAGGTCATTATCGATATTACTGTAGGTCTAAAATATAGGGTGAATAAATTCTGCCTAACGAACCACCTCTAGACAGTTTCATTTCCAACGACTTAGGGACCATTATTTCCTTATTCCAAAGGAACTGAATTTTTACATCTGCAGCTTCCAAGTTATGACGAATCTGTAATAGGTCCTAGGATCTACGAATAAAGTCTGACATCAGCAGATGATCATTAAAGATCAAATTAATGAATTAAGGAGAGAGAAATACGACGACTACATGCTTACACTTCATCTGGAAAAAGAAGATTTCTTCTGGAAATACTTAACGAAGGATCAAACTATTTGGATAGAACTGTGGTTCATTCAAGGGTGATGAGAGATCTGCATGCTCAGACGAAGCTGAAATACTGGCCAATCATCTTTCGAAGCAATTTATTCTTCATATCTATCCTCCTTCCAAAGAGCATATCAACAATCACTTTAGTAACTGAATCTCATCACCATCTATCAAAATTGCCCTGATATTTAGATTCCTTCGGTATGTAACGCCATCATCAGTAAATTAAAGATTAACAAGTCCCCTGGTATGGATGACATTATGAATATGATGATTAAATCCTTGCTTAATAATATCCTAGTCAGCCTCAACGGTATCTAATATGCTTACTTGTTTTTCTCTTATTTTCTCAATGCTTAAA
Organism: Stegodyphus mimosarum; assembly: GCA_000611955.2. Lineage (NCBI taxonomy): Eukaryota > Metazoa > Arthropoda > Arachnida > Araneae > Eresidae > Stegodyphus > Stegodyphus mimosarum. Next base: position 683,768 of record KK121532.1, read on the forward strand.
ACTATAAAAAATTATAAGCACTAAAACTATAAGCATTTCTCTAAAAATACATGTTTGATATTTATTTATGTTAACTAACAAGTTATTTTATGTTACGAAATTGAGCTGTCATTTCTCTCTTTCCATTTTCTTGCCAGAATGCAAATTAACTCGAGTGTATTTACGTGAGGGTTTGAGAATGTTTTCGTCCTAGTTGTTGAAAGTGTGTTGTTCTACCTGCTGAAGGCCACATTCCTAGTTGTTAGTCTACGATAAGCGTTTCAGTCTACGGCGTTGCTTTATTCATGCAGATCGTGCTGTCCCGACGGTCTAGGTTAAGGGTCAACTTAAATATCGATGCGTAGCCTTTGGCTAATAGCTTCTTAGATTTAGTTTGTAAGGTTTTAGTTTAAACTAACAAAGTTTTAGTTTAATTTGCCTTTTTCTATCTGTTCTTATTTCAACTTCCCGTTAGAATAAGCGCGCGTTTCAGCTTTATGCTAATTTGAAGTGGAGCCAAGTTTATATTTAAACGGTAGCGAGGAACTACACAGAGTGAGAGAGCTTTTAGTCTCAGACCACTGCTACTCTGTGCTTAGCGCTGTTAAGCTGTTACTTATTGAAGTAATTCTAAGTGTGTTAGCATTAGTTAACTCTTGCTACGCACCATTTAGCATAGAGGTTCATAGCTCTGTGAGCAACGACGCCTTAATTTCTATTTAATTTTAGTTTAAATAATTTGATTGTTCAGTTTAGACCCAAGTGCGGTCATTATTTTCTGTATCCCTCCCGAGTTCGGAAGTGGCTGTATATAATTGTGGTTTAATAAAAGAGGATTTTAAATCCTTCTTTAGTGCAGTTCTTCTACCACTTAACCACAGTTTTGTACCACAAAACATAGCTACATTCAGCTCCCTGTTCAAGATCAGGACTTAAAAGTTTTCATGAAGATGTTCGCCAAGAATATGCACCGAACACTCAGTCCTGACAAGTTCAACTTAAAATTCTACTTTTAAGTTCACGCCATAAATGCTGGCTGATTTGTAAGCGCCAGATGTGCCTTCTGTTTAATTTACTTCGTTTTAAATAAAAGAGTCTTTTACACGTTTCATATGTTTTTGTTTGCTTATCTAGACATAACGATAAGTCGCTTAAGCAGGAGGCTTGACTTAGTGTAGGTTACCAAAACACCTGAGACTATACACATGTATTTTTCTAATCCATAAACTAGGAAAATATACAGACTACTGATCCTCGAGTCTATTCTCCTCCTTAAGATACCGGAAAAAGTATTTTTAATAGGAAAAATTAAACAACCTAAACAAGTTCTCGAAAGAATAATATGCTTTTTGCAATACATTATCTACCATTATGCACCTACTGAGAATTATAAAACACAATGACTCAACAGAAATAATATTAATATTAAAGCATAGCTCATATATGTAAGCACATGGGCAAAGCAGTTGATACTGTTCGACATAAGGGGCTTTTAAACAAGAACAAAATGGACTTCGAAAGTGAAATCAGCTTCTTGATTTACTGCTTTGTAAGTAACAGAAAATTTTCAGTAAAATTGTTACTATGAATTATCATATGAAGGCTGAGTTCCCCAAGGCTCTATATTGGTTCCTGTACTATTTTGTTTACGACTTACCAAGCGAAAATTTGGAAATTAACCTTCTCCTGCTAATATTAATTAAAAACTCTCAAAGCGCTAATTTTCGCTCTTATTTCGCGAGTGGCAACAGTCGCGCATTGGAGATAAAAAAGCTTTATTTCGAAAAGTGTTGCTACTGCTCGCTTTTCAAATCATAGAGTTTGTTAATAAAGAATTAGTAAGTTTAACAAAATCTATATATATAAAGAAGAATGTGTGTTTGTTTGTTCACGTTACTGATTTCTGATCAATTATGATCAATTTTTTGCCACATTTAATCGACTAAAATTGAACATAAGCGACATATTGGAAGGAATTTGAGCTTTTACGAGCATTTGATTGAAAAGACGAAGATCATTAAAAACTGCGTGCCGTTCCCTCTGGTATAACGAGAGAAAATAAGTTTATTTTTCTATCGAAATTTTTTATGTGGGTTCTATTTAGCATCAGACTGAAAAACGTATGACTAGGAAGAGTATTTTTTGCATCGTTATTAGAGAAGGTTTACAGCGCATCGTTCTCTCTGGTGTTAGATGCATTACTCTTAATCTAACTTTGCTGCCATCGGGTACTTCCGCTAGTATGAAATAATGCAGCAAAATAAACAGCTAGAGAGTAAATAAAAGTTAAGAAGTCCGGTCCCGGTTAAATCGCCACAAGCTCATCCTGAACAAAAGTTCAGCTCTTAATATATTGCGAAGAAATGGATCTACATTTCTGTCATCAGGTCTCTTATTACTTATGCTATAGTCTTGGTCATTACTACAGATAAACACATTAATAAACCGCAAATCATCCAAAACTCGTATCTCAAATTAGTTGCATATGTGTCCATTTTTATTAGAAATAGAGATCTAAACAAAGGTCTTAAAAGTGACTGCGTAGATGGCTGCCTAAACTGCATTAATAAGTTCTCAAAAGCAAGAAAATATGTTGGAGCAAAATTTTCAAGTCATTTATGGTACGAATTCCTCTCTGACGATTTTCATCTGTCTTTATGCAACTGATCTCCTCAGAAATGATGCTTTTCATCTTTAAATTATTTCACTAGTTTTTTCTTCCCTTGAATTTTTTTCAAATTCACTGTTTTCATATTTGTCATAGTCATGCAGCTTTGGGAAAGGTTGTGACTCATGGAGATTAACGAAACTTCTTTATCCCGATTGTTTCCCGTCTTCAACAATCTTAATATTGGTTTTTAACCGTACTTCACGGATGTATCAATGTATTTTCTATGAAGTCACGGGATCAGTTCAAATGCTTCATTACAGAATCAAATAGTTTGTCAGCGTTAATGTCTTATACGCCTTTCAAGGCTTTTACGGATGTATCTCGATAATTTAATAGCAGGCCTAAACGAATAAATGTGAATTGAGATACCTTAGAGTTTTAGCAGAAATATTCCTTAATGTTTTATCTCTATCTTCTGCAATTTTTTAGGCTATATTATATTAACTGCAGCACGTTTTCAGCAAAAGCTACAGTCTTTGCAAAAACAAAAGTGATTTCTTTGTTCACAGTGAGAGCATAGTTACTGTTCTGTAGCTGCACATTTTTCGACCATTGCAACGAAAATATCCTACTATATCACATTAATTTCATTCTTAATTTCAGTAATAGTAGTCAATTGTTTCATTTTCATTTTGTATTTAGCTGTTAAATTGCCATTCGCAATAATCATCTCCTTCATCACAGCGGGATATGAAATTATTACCTGTTTTCTATTTTGACCGTAAGCATTTTGAGTTATGCTTCCATGCTCTTGGTAGTTGGTTATTTTTGTTACATTACTTTAAATATTAAGTTTTTTTTTGCATTTCTTGATTAAATAGTCATAATAAAAAGAAGATGGGAAAGTATATTCCTTACGTCTGAAAGAAAAAGATATCATAGGCAGAAGTCTTCCTCTGTATTAGTATGCTAATTTTAGAAGACATCTAAGAATAACGATTCCACTGAGGTAAACCTACCACAAGATAGCTTCGGAGTAACACAATACTCCGATGAATGACATCTCCCGCCTGCCACACTGAAGTAATGCAGCAGGAGTTAGAAGTTGCTTTTGAAAATACAACACAAATAATCTGGAATTATCTTTAAATGCGGAAACTGCAAATTCTAAGCGTATCGAAACTGCTGCTGGCAAAAGCAGCGCTATCAGGCTAAAAGTTTTGAAAAGCAAAGACTGAAGCTGGCTAAAACGGCATAACTAGAATTCTTAAGCCATTATACAAAGAAATTTTAGGACACATTTCGCATGGGAATTCAAGAGTTCCATGTGCTGACATTCTGAATAGTGAAGGCTTTTATCAAGGTTCGATTAATTATTAAACAATATAAGCATATGTTTAGGGTACCAAGGTGGTATACCATAACTTTTTTTTCCTTGGCTAGAAAAACTGGTATCTAGTTCTTTTTTTCCTCTCTCTCTCTGTCTTTGTATAAGTTTCAGAACGGCTGAAATTTGTAGATTCAGGTTAGAGTGACAGATGAACGTAATCAAGCTTTGCTTTCATGGCAGTTTTCATTACAATTTTCTTTACTGAGATAGCAAATAAATAAATTTATGTAGTAAAAAAAAACTGGTATAAATTCTCTAGCTTCTCTATATGCCCTCAAAAACATAGAATTAAAGCGGGACTTTAATTCTGTACAGTAATGAAAAAATATTTTGAATTTGATGTGAAATCTGCCCGAATCTAAGGACATTCTGTGCTTAATTTTAAGAAATGAATAAATAGCTGGTTAAGTTATAGAATGGTAGATGGACAGGACGACAGGCAAATGTACGAATGAAAAAAAAAAAATATGCTAATAGTGTACCATGATTTACTTAGCTCACAATTACGCATTACTCAATTATTTGAAAAAAACAAATAGAGGCCGTTATAAATAAAATGTTGTCCGACCTTTAAATGTACATTTCTATCAAAAACATCTTTGCATGAACAAAAAATTCTGATTTCTTTTAAAAGGGGGAAGGTGGAAGGAAAGGTTTCAGATTTTAACGGTTGCCCAAAAGAGTACGCCAAAGCTTATGCTCTTCCTGAGCTCGTAGTCTATCAGTCTTCTGTTGCACTCACTCCAGCTCATATTTTTTCTAGCTTTATTATTAAGCATCGTTCTTCGCAATTACACCATTCAAGTTCAACAGCAAAATCACATAAATTTTAAAAGCAGCGTAGTATCATATGTTTAGAATTCCCGATGCAGTGTTAAAAGTTAACATATATTTTTTCCAGTCTTTTCTCAGTTCATCATATCAATGTTTTGCTTTCTTAGTAAGATGGCTTACAAAACTTTCTTTTTTGATCTTTTTACTATCAACGTTTCGTGTGTTAACTTTATTTATTAAATGTCACATTCTTCGCACTTACGCCACATGAAATTCAGTTCGGCAGCAAAATCACAAAATATTTAAAAGCAGTCTATCTTTAGAATTTCCGATAGACAGTTTTGCGTGCTGGAGATTAAAACGATTTATTTCGAACAATTTTGCCACTGCTCGATTTCAAATCGTTGAGTCTGTTGAGCAAAAATTTATTAAAGTTTTACAAAATATGAAATAAAAAATAATAACGCAAATTTGAAATTCAAAATTCGGGTCCTGCAGGTGCACATGTTCGGCTAAAGGACTACGTTGTTCAAAATTAGATGGCTCTAGATACCGCTGTTTTTGCGCAATGAGAGGAGCATAGAGACGTAGAAGAACATGCAGATTCTTCGTTACTTAATTTCTTTAAAAATAATGTAATGTGATAACATTTGATGCTAATTTGAAAAGTGATACTCCGTTTATAGTGAACCGAAGTCAATCTCCCTTTTGAGTCTAATTTTGGGTTGAAAACTAAAAACGTTTCCGTCCTTTTGGCTTAAAGCGCTCGTTTAATTTCTTTTTTTCTGTTCTTCAAGTTTTACTCAGCCCTTTATTTATCTTTTCCCATCTCCTCTAGCTTTTTGAAAATTAAAGTAGCTGACTGACGTGGTTGAAAACGCTGAGGTGCAAAAGTCTTCATCAATTAAAACGAAATCCTGAGTTATTAAAATCTATGTTATATAACTTTCCTTTCTGCAATATATTTAAAAGTTTCAAATGCGCATTCATTGCATCTGAGCTTTAATGTACAGCAGTGATAAACTAGACTAAAATTAAATGCACAACAAATTAAAATTAAACTTTTTTAAATATTTCTTATTCAGTTTATTTAATTTACAGACTATTAGTCATAGTAGCCAACGGCTGAATAAGCAGATTTGCTGAAAATAAATAGTTGCATTCTAGCTTCGATTCTTGAGAACAGAAATATTTGACAGCAGTAATGTTTGCTGTCTTCTCATGTAGCATAAATTGAACCACTTTCCTAAAAATTGTTTTCCACGGATTTCTCGTGGAAGTTGAAAACCTTTGAGTAGAATGAAATTCAATTTTCATTTCATTGAACTAACTCATTAATGTGTATTTCCATTTCGACTGCATTAGATTTACAAATAAAATTAGTTACAAGTTAGAGTTATACATTCTAGCATATTTCTACAAATTTCAAAACTGCTTCATTTTACGTAATCAATCTCTGCACTACAATCTTTGTAGACCTTTTGCATCTTTCAGTTTCACATTTATTACTCCTTCAAGAAAACTCTTTAAAATTAGCATTCACACGAAATGACCGACATTGACCGATACCTCCTAACAGAAGGAGTTAGGAAGTTGCATTGACTGTGGTTGTAGATTGCACATGGTTCTTCTTTGAATGTTTGTGATAAGGGTGAAACTGATTATATACGTATAAATTCCTTTAAAGAATAACGGAAAAACTAAAAGCATGCGAACACCAATGGGAGCAA